>DWIW01000029.1:0-13484 GCA_018248535.1 Hovala pardalina | reverse complement strand
TACATAACTTATAAACTTATATTTTCATAGATGTGACTTATTATATATATATTGTATGAATTAATAAATAAATATAAAAAATTAATTATTTTTGCATTGTATCGTATTTCTGACCAATTTTAATGAATACTGCTTTGTATAATTTTCACAATTACGACTGCTATGTTCGATCGCAGGTCGAGCAACAACCGATTGAGTTTTCGGGTCTAAAATACGCTAATTTTATTGCTGATAAACATAAAAATAAAAGTGTCAGTCTCAATTTTAAACCAGGTCTAAGTTTAGTCCTCGTTTCCTCATAGCGATATACAACCAAAGACTATTTCCATCAATAACTAAGCTGATGGTTTGCCATGATAGGAATCGTAGATTCTAGAGCGGCACTTGATAGAATAGTGTTGCTCCGTTCGTAATTCCGGCAGCACAACCATTACTTCGTATCGCCTCATATTTTCCAATCTCTATCACACTACGTCAAGGGCAAACGTCTCTTACTCATGTCATCGGTACAGAACTAGATATGGAAATTCATATCCAGTTCTTGATTTATACTTGGCTGCAAGCCTACACACCTATTTACTAACCAAACCTTACAAAGTGAGGTTATAAACCAACTACCCTGATATTCTCTCCTCCAGCATCAAGCCCCCCACCAAAGACGGGGTGACCAAGAGCAACCCTAGCAAGCGGCATCGCGAGCGGCTCAACGCCGAGCTGGACACGCTCGCGTCGCTGCTGCCCTTCGAGCAGAACATCCTCAGCAAGCTGGACCGCCTCTCCATCCTGCGGCTGTCCGTCAGCTACCTGCGCACCAAGAGCTACTTCCAGGGTGAGTGACCCCAAATATTATCAAGCCTTTAATTCTTTTACATTTCCATAATTACAGCTAAGATCCATTGCTGAACGCATAGTATAATCCCCCCCCCCCCCCTCTTTAGTCTTCATTAGATTATTTTCTGGTCAGGAGCCTCTCCCAAAATACGCCACTGAGCCCTTCCCATCTTCGGATCTTCTCGTCCATTACTAAGCTAAAACTAGCATTTACCTGAACCTGCCGTATTTTATCATAACACATTCCACTCAAATCAACGTCAAAGCGAGATAATCCAATTCAAGACATCAGGTCTTTGCAAAACGAAAGCGAATAGAGCATACCAACCGATTCGATGTATCGATTACTCACGAACGCGATTCGAGATACGTATTTAATGCTGTCAAACGATTTTATTACATCTGCACCCTGTATTAATAAATGAGGTGGTTTGTGATCTTTCGAGTTTCTGGTAGCCTACGAAATCGATACGAGAACGCTTTAGATTTTCTTATCGATTCGTTGGTCGAAGCGATTCGTGCAATTATTGCAGATATTTCTAAACGGTAGAGCAGATAAGGTGAATAATTGTAGTAAGTAGTTCTATTTTATTTTTTAAGCTTTATAGTACGATTATAGTGGCAATTAAATAGCATTGAGATTTGAACAACAGGCGCTCAACAATCAGCAATATCATATCGACTATAATCATAATGTTCCATAGCCACCGTAACCTCACCTAGAAAGGATAACAAGAAATGATTTAGCATCCCAAAACAAATAATCGATACATCGAACCGATAATTGGAAGCGTAAATCTATACTTACTTTGCATACTCGAGTAGTGCATATATCACTTAGTGAGTTATTAATGCTCTTTATAATTTTATTCGGAACGAGGTCCAAATATAAAAAGCAGTAGGGGGGAACTGGTATATGCCTTATGGAGGCATCGGCGACGGAGACTGTACGTTAGTGATAGCGTACTGGTGAGAACAAAAGTGGTTATTATAAATTATCGAAACAAAATGTATAAACAATTGTGTTTAGGTCAGAAGGCGAACATTATAGTCCACAAAGGTAGCTACGCATGTTCAGCTCGAAACGGGACAATTAGTAACATATGTACTGTACTATTGATGCCTTCTAATAGACTAATCTGTCACTTACAATCCGTTCTTATCAACACCTTATACTTAACAGAATGACCAGACCTAGTTCCCTTGTACGATCCTTTTGGGCACTTGTCACGGATGTCATGGGCGGCAGCGGATAGGCTGTTATATTTTTACTAAAAAAAACACAAAATAAATCCTTTTTGAATATGTATGTAAGCCCAGGTTTCCACCGTATTGTGACAATAGTGACATAATAGTAATCGTAAGTTAAATAATATGTTGTACTTAGAAGTTAAATCTATAAAACCCTCATTAAATACTTATTTAATAAAACATTAATAAGAACAAAATTGCCTATAATTAATATATTCCCATTGTTTTAACATTAAAGAATTTACGTACGTGTCGAAAGATGAATTAATGCTAACTGGTTATTGACCTGTCATTGCAGAATTAATCATTGAATAGAATAGCTTTAATCGTCCCTATAATTAACTTCTTTGTAGTGTCCATTTTCTATTGTGTTAGCTTGCAAATAATATAGCGACCCAATTAAAAATGTATTTTATAAATGTGATAAGTTGCTTGAATGAAGTACCTAGAATACATTCGATTCTATTCAGTGTTCAAGTAACTTTTAAATTGTTAAAAAAATAGCCTGGTGCGCAACATGTGGGATACGCCTGTGCAGTTATGTTGTTTGATTGTCAATTAAATTTGACAGTTGACAGGTGACGGACAATTGTTTAAAAAAAAGCGCAAATGTCAACCTAATCGGGTATGTCAATTAGCTGAGATTAGCCCTTTGTTTTTTTCGTGTTATTCTTTGGTATCTCATACTTTTGGATTTGAACCTTTTGCTTTTATTTTAGTTTTTCGAACTAATCATTATTTTTAATTGGTTAATATCTTATTTCTCCGCTTAAGAAGGTCAGTCAATATTAATCCATCACTATCTATTTTACAACTATCTATGCCTCATAACCCTTTTGTAATCCAAAACACTTTTGTACATATATGTACCAACATTAAAAATATCGATAATTCTAATTAAATCGATTGTTGAAGCATCGATTACAGTGACTCACGATTCGTAAAGTTTTCGCCGCGTCGCCGCGGGGCGTAGCTAGTTCGGGACTCGGGTATCGAAAAAGGAAAAAACCGTCCCCGGGTACCGGTAGCCGGTGAGTTATCGGACGGTTCTTAGAACTTGTGCTCTCGTGATAAATGAAGTGAAAACGTCTCGAGCAACAACGGTTATCGGATTACAGGCTACTGTGCGCGTAAGATTGCTTAGTTGCTACCTAAAATTAAACTAAAATTGTTAAGGTTTTTTTTTATTTTGTCCCAAGTTCGCAGTTTTAGGTGTTACGCTTTGGGGTAGAAAATATTTCAGTTGATTAACCTGGAGGCGATGTCATTTACAAAATAATTAAGGCAATAATTAAGTTCTAACTAAATTGCATAATAAGATAAGACTTTTTCGCCGCAACCCATGTTGTACCACTGCTCGGGCCTCCACTATGGATGAGAGGGATGTAGGCTTTAGTCCACCACGCTGGCCAAGTGCAGATTGAAGGACCTCGAGAATTCCTTTTCTCTTTTGGAGGTGCAGGTTTTCTCACGATGTTTCCTGGTCTGGTGTACAACTCGTTCCCCAAGATGGGCGACCACTGGGTGCCGGACGACATCCTGTCCCTGCAGCCGACGCTGCGCAACGTGACAGAGAACCCCACGACGGTGCAGTTCGACCACCGCGTGTTGGGGACTTCGACTCTTGCGGCGGCCACGGCGCTGGGGCTGGTGGCGCGCCGCGCGCTGCCGCCCGTGGCGCGCCGGGTGGCGTTCGCCGCGGCCGCCATGGCCTGGATGCAGGTCGGTGGCAACGTTAGAGAGAACCGAAGAAGTATTTCTATTTTACGGCATCACATAATTCAGGAGACTGCCACATTGGTCTGGTTGCTGCAAAGTTCTACCGCTACTCGATCGCCGGGTCAAGCAAAGTACTTTTCTGTGTTTTTAACCCAAAATGATTTGAGCCCAGTGTGTGGCAATACGCTCACCACCACACGTTTATTAGTGAGTATGAGTATCCTCTGCCTATCCCTTCGCGGAATACAGGCGCGACAGAGGTTATTTTACTTAATTTTAATAACTAATCCAGTTAGGTCTCTGTAATCAGCGGTGAGTATTGCGATACTACTTGCGCCGTTACCCACAGGTGGCGCTGGGCATATCGACGCTGCTGCTGTACGTGCCGACCCCGCTGGCCGCGTCGCACCAGTCGGGCTCGCTGCTGCTGCTGTCGCTGGCCATCTGGCTCACGCATGAGGTCAAGCTGCTCAAGTACATCCCCAAGTAGGGTTGCCAGGAGACGAGATAGACTTCAGTCAGTGGGACGATATTAGGTACGGTTATTACAAATGGAGAATTGCTTTCAATCACTTTTGAATGTTAATTTTTTCATTTCGGTTTGACCTGGTCCTACAAGATTATTTAGTAAAAATGTTAATAGATGTCTGAAATTTGACTGAAAGAACCAAATAATAAATAACTGACGAGTGTGCGTGAAACTAGTCTTGACTTTATTAAAAAAGAAGCGCTTGAACCTCTTGGGTTCTGCTTATCCCAATGGGAGACTGCCCTGTGCTCATGTACCTGCAGCCATAAGGATGTAGGGGTACGGTAGAAATGTATACGAAGGTCGTCTGGCAGAAATCGCTACTGTAACGACTGCAATATTATGGTGTGCACAATAAAGTATTATTGTATTATATGTATGTATGAACAATTCGTAACGTTTTTTCACGTAAAGGTTTTTTTTACCAACCGATCTGAAAATCAAAATCCAAGAATCAGTAAAATAGTACAAGTACAGTAACAAGTAGTTATTTCGTAAGGAAAATGCTATACCTTAAGTACGCAGGAACACAAGTGAATTTGAGAACGATTTTTTTAAAGTTGAATGTCGAGATCCAGGAGGTGTTATTATTACGTTTTGCTATTGAGACATATTGCGCACTATATGACATAGGTATGTGTACGACTAAAACACTGCATTTAATTGTGTTAAAATTAATGCAACTTGGGTGTATAACCTTTAGTTCCTATTTGTATGCACACCGATTAGTATACACACTAGGAAGTAATAAATTAAACATGAATTTATTGGTGTTTTTATTCAATGGACCCAGTGAAACGACTGTTGTTTGTTATTCACAAAGTGGTTTTATTTAAAATTTAAAACGCTAATATTGCTTACACACTCAAACTATTGTTATGTACAAAAATGCATATCGTATGTTTGACAACGAAATAAAACTAATACATCAAAATAAGACCACGGTTAGCATAGCTAAGGAACGCTATAAACTTGAATTAGCAAACCTCTACATATACATTGAGAACGTATTAGTTTGATTTCGTAGTTATACTAACTTCTCATTCCTTTAAAAATTCATAGGTGGCGTTACTTGGTAAAGTTGAGCCAAACCGAGTTGATCAATACATTATTTATATTTAATTAACATTTTTCGCACTGCAATTAAATTTAAAAGAATTAATTTTTACTATAATAAGTTAACAATTTACAACGGAAATACATGATTATTCCTACGTTTCTTAGCCAGTAACGCCATCTATGGAACACCAGCGACAACGGCGAGACACAGTGGGACATGGCTAACAATTTGTTATTAAATTACACCTATCTATCTACATCTTATAGCAGGCTCACAGTGATGTGCGCTCATAGATTAATTTAGTCACATTTAAAGCAATATTTTATAAGTTCAGATGATGATTTAGACAGAAAGCGTTTTGCCATGTACTTGATAACAATTGCCACTCTATTAGACCACAAAACGGGGACGCTGTTACGGCCTGTAGGGCCAACAGATACTGAACTTCAGAATATTTGTTTTTATAAAAGGAGTTATCAGCATTTCGTCAAGTCGGGACCGATTAAATAAGATTATAAACTACTGAATTTAAGGTAGAATCTCTAGAATCATCCGAGATGAATCAGATCTAAAATAATACATGTTTATATCTAAGATATATAAATTTCAATGCATGAAATAATGTACAATATAATAAATTTAACAATTTTTATACAACAAAAGTAAATGCATATTTAGTACTTGTGTATAGAACAGACATTTTTTCTAAATTTCCAAAACATTATAAGTAAAATAAAGTAAAAATATGTAATAATTACGAGATAATAAATAAAAAAAGTAATTATTATTAAACAATAAATAAGGCAGCTCGACTATATTGCAGTCATACAGTCACGGCTCGGTGACGCTTTAAAGGCCAGTAGGGCCAACAGTAACTTTTCATTCGAAAAAAGAAAATTGAC
Organism: Hovala pardalina; assembly: GCA_018248535.1. Taxonomy (NCBI): domain Eukaryota; kingdom Metazoa; phylum Arthropoda; class Insecta; order Lepidoptera; family Hesperiidae; genus Hovala; species Hovala pardalina. The sequence goes on along the minus strand of DWIW01000029.1, from coordinate 7,192 downwards.
ACAGGCGCCCAAGAGATGTCATTAATTAGTTATCAAGAAAGCCAGTTTGAATTTCGAATACCTCAGCAGAGTTGGTCATTCTATCACCAATAATGTTAACCAAACAGGGTTTAAAGTAAATTCCCACATTTGTGTTCATTTTCATATTATTTATTTGACTTAAAAATAATTTTCTCGTATTAGCGATCAGAGGGGCAATGTTTTATGTTAAAATAGGTGACAAGAAGATAAATACTGTGCGTCTATCATTAAAAAAATTATTAAGTGGATGTGTGTATTGTTCTCGAACATAGAATGCTATACAGATAGCGTACCTACTGTAAGTTAAATGGATTGGATTTTAATAAAACATCATTAATTAGGACAATAAAATGCTCCGTTTTTCGTTCCTTACGGAAGTGGATAAAATCGACCGAACTAATTCATTCAGAGCCGCAGCGATACCAGCGTCATGATCTTGGAATTATTGCTACTATGATATTTAGCTTTCTAAGTAAACTCAGTATAATAAGATATTGTAAATATTTCTGTGTTTAAAGAAAAATAAATAATTATTGTATTGTAATATTTAATAAGCGTTAACGTTAATATTAGGCAGTGTTAACAATCTAAGCCATTCCAAAATTCAAATATATAAAAAATTCTTAACAAAAAAATGCGATAAATATTCTAAATTAAATTCACTCTCAGTCCAATATGCTTGGTAATGTCCGAAAATAAAACCGGACTTATGGCAGTAATAAAAATTATATTATTTGATAACACGACATACATTAAGGCCTTCATACATGGTACGGTCAGCAGAGAAAACCAAAATATATCTTCACGTGCCGTCAAAATAAAACCTCAATTTACACCTAATATATGCATATACATAATTATTACATACAAGTAATATTTTGAAACCTACATTTTAACCTAGATGATGCATACACATTGATTTTTACAGTTAAAATTTAATATATTAAATAATGTTCGATTAATGTATAAAACAAATACTCTTTTATTACACAAAATATTGTTTCGATTATTAATAGGTGCTCACAATCAACAACCCAAATCTTAGCACCATACCATAATTCCTTTGTTGACATTTACTAAAATTGTAAATAATGTGCTTTTTGGTAAAGTGACTTGCATGAAAAATCGGTCGGAAAACATCTGGTCCCAGATTTTAAAAAGGAAGAAGGTAATAAATTTGAATGCGTGTTTTCTTCCTTAATATGTAGAAATTAAACAAATTGTTCAGAAATAAAAGTGTGGGGCCACGGCGAGTGGTGGTCGTCATGTATGAGATACTGAATGACTACTTGTTATTATCATACAAAAATGTAATATTATATCGACTTCATATTGGCATATTATTATTAACATCCAGTTTTAAATTATTTTAGCGAATTGACCAAAATATTAGTAAGCAATTTCTATGTTCCTCAAAGCGCATCAAGTTATAACATAAAAATATTTATTCGTAAATACCTTGCTAATTTGGTTTATATTTTATATTCACTACAATTATGTGCCTACTACAAAAAGCCAGTTTTCTACTTAAGTCACTTTACCAGAAGCGCTTCGATAAAAAATATGCGTGCGTAATTGTTTAAATTTATATCAGTAAATGTAAATTATAACAGTCTTAAACTATTGAAAATGCCCTCAGACTGGTCGGATTGCACTATTCACTATATATGTCTGTTTGTTGAAATACAACTTATGAATATATCATTAGTAGTAATTTTTCATCTAATAATGGGACTTGAATCAAAAAGAATATTCGAATCTATTGGAATCATCTGGAAAAAATTCTAATGGAAATGATGACTTACTTTTTTTATGTTGATTTGAATCAAATGTGGTTCGAGTCTATTTCTAGATTAATTTAATCTCTCTTTAGGCGTCGCTGGAAACTATAAAGCCTTTTTTTATCTATGGTAACCAGATGCAGCAGTTTTATATTTAGACAAAAACTTGGTAAAACGATGAAATAATATCACGGTGCTATTGCAACAATATAAGTTCATTTATCTTCTAAAAACAAAATATAATATGATTTATATGCGAGAAAGATTTATGACAGTCAAAGAAGCGAAAGAAGTATGTTGATACCGTAGCAATCGGCGATCTCTGGCCTCTACGTGCCGCAATGGAGGCGTTTATATTAAAAAATATTTGCTTTATGTTTGTTAAGATATTTCAACATATTTTTTACACTTATATTTGAAAGCAAACTGAAAATAACAAATTTCAATGCAATATAGGTCTGTATTCCTTTTCTTAATAAGTGATCAAGTAGGGTTAAGTAGCAGTAGTTAGTAAGTAGTGGTACGTAAGGTAGCCTTTCAGCTTAAGGGGTAACAATTTAAATGTAACGGACTTATAGATACATGTGTGGGATTGAAGCCTCTTCCAAATAGTAAAAATAGCAAAGCTCTGACTAAATACAGTACACTAGCCTAGTACAGTAAATTATACACAATTTCAACTTATATAGGCTTAGTATAATTTAGATATTTTTTTCGGGCAGTATATAGCGTAAAATGTAGCTTCTTGACCTAAATTGAAATTTTTACAATTATATACATTTTAGGACCTGAGATATGATTATGCAAGTAAATAGGCTCACCGCCTATTACTTGGAACCTAAACGATGACAAGTAGTATCAAGATGATGTAGGTATTATCATAATTACATCAACATACAATAGATATTATTGAGAGCCACTGTTGAAAAAAATCAACAATTTCTTTTATAGCGCAACGACTGACATTAAATGACTTTTTAACTGAATTTCTGCTACTAACTTTGTGCAATAACGTTCAAAACAAACATTCTCACACACAGCAGCAAGAAAGTCATCATTCAATCATTCATAGCGTTCACCAAATTTGTGCATCAGTGCAAAGCACAACATCACATGGACTAACTGGAATAAAGGTTTAGTGGTGAAAAATAAGTACACTACTCTGCCTATCTCTTCGGTTAAATACAGGCGTTATGTTATGTATTTAACAGTCAAATATTAACGTGAAACATAATAGAGAACAGGGTAACCAGTCAGCGGTGACCAAGAGACGAAGGGCCAGCCAAACTGACTATATGTTGACCCTGTTCTAACTATCACTAACAATATTTCTACCAAACGTTTCATCACCTTTTGATACATCCAAAATTAAAGAATTCAGCAATTATACCCAAAAACTAAGTTAAATAAATTTGCTACACAATATGAAGTAAGTATATATATTATTATATATACCCAAATTGGACCACCCAAGATATTAAATACAAATATATTTCTCGTTTATACATTCATAAACAAAAGTGCGTACATTATTAAATGAAACAATGATATTAAGTGGTTATTCATTACAACATAATTATAACTTGAAGACAATGGATTGTTGTGAAGTATGCGATGGGGGGGGGGGGGGACGACTAATTATACTACAGTTATAATGCGCTTAGATAGTTTCAGTGACGCAATACGTTTAAAATGTCAATATTTTGGCATAATAAGTACACTTACCTTTTACCAAAATTTGACATCTATAACGAGATATAAATATTTAAGAGACCACATCACTACGAAGTTTATGTCAAGTTTATATTACTATAATATTATTTTCGATGGTGTTTTTGTCCGCGATACAAAGGCCAGTTGAGCATTGTAGTCCAAATAGCTTGTAGACAGAAAAGTAGCCTGCTTACTACATAATTGGGAGTTAGTGATGTTTTTGGTCCTAGTCTATACCGGTTTGGCGACGGCCGCCAACAGAGCGCAAGCAACATTAAAAATTTGATCAAATAATATAGAGAATTATTCAATGCAATAAAAAAATAATTGATTAACATGTACTCAGTCCAAATGTGTAATTCAATTGCGAAATGATAATGAATGACGTGTTCAAATATAAATTTATATGAATATACGATACAGTAAAATTTCATACAATTAACTCGTATATAAAATATTTAAACATATAAAATTAACTTCTAGCGTTACGCGAACATATAAAAATAAAATAAAAGTAAAAAAACACAATTCTCACATCACAATACCATGGCAGTCGTTTATGCGTGTTTATATATACACGGCTGGCTCAAAGGTTTCGGCGCGGGGTGGCTACGGCGGAAACTGATGGGCGAGAATAACAAACGAGCCTGAAGCTCCACTGCTACTGTCATCCTCTATTGTCTGGCTGATCTATATCAGCTATAACCTAACCCGGAGAACCTTGGAGCGTTTTGTAACAAGGGGGTAAACGTGAAAATGTCAGTAGAAATATCTTCAGAGTAAAATATAAAAATAAATAAGTACCGACAGTGATGTTACAATTACATGAATGTAAATATTATTTCAAAAGCAGACTTTAAACTTTGGGGCAATCGTTTTATGTACTATATAACATTATTATAGAATTTCTAATTTGAGGTTAAAATTTATTGCAATTCTAAGTAGATTTTGTGACATTATGTACAAGGTGACACCTTAAATAATAGTACAATGTAATGGTTAATACACTATAAAGTAATTTAACTAAACGTGTCACATATACAACAAAAAGATAAAAAACGTAAAAAATATTATAATTAACTTAACAGTGAACATTGTAAGCCCATATGATGGATGTTAATTATTCAATTATACATACTTGTGTGTGGGCAGTACGTTTGTCACTTGCTACAGTACTCTGCGCCACGGGGATCAGATAGACAGCACATGCTTAGTTATTGAAGTCACATTAACTGCTTAGACCTGGTTCAAAACTGAGGAAATCACTTTTATTTTCTTTAACAGCAATAGGTTTAGTATTACACCTATTTTAGATACAAATTGTCTGAATGAATCTGTGTGCGATTTTTGCAAGTTGGTCCTTGGAGCCAGATTTTTATTTAATATTTAGCAGTATGCAGAAGCAGAAAATATAATTGAAAAAATATAGTAAGTTACTATTAAGACCTAATTTACTAAAATATTACAATGTTGTAAATATTATTTATTTTGCAATTCATAAACCAAGTACTTCCTACATTCTTTTTTCTAGATATTATCAGTGGATAGGTTTTAAATATAAAAACCACAAACCAGCATAACATATCTATGTGATCCCTTACAACCGGTGTACGGTGAAAACAAAGTAACTAAACAATTTATCATCACTTAGCATTGGTTATACATACGTAAGGGATAGTTCACGGGGCGGTCTGCGGCGGCGGCGCGTCGCGGATATCTGCTTGCCGGTGTTCTGGAAACAGGAATACGGTTAGAAAGCTATGTTCTCGGCATCAAGTTTGGGAGAACAGCCGGCCTCGGTGGCCCTGCGGCCGGCAGAGCGCTGGTAGCGGGGCCTTTGTTACACGAACAACAAATACCCAAACATGGGGTGACGGATACAACTGCCTCTTTCGGGTCAATCAAACAAAGGCACACTCACACTAGCTGGGCGGCGGCGGATCGCTCACGATGACCTGCACCACGTAGCCGGGTGTGATGCGTGCCTCCTCCACCAGCAGACGGTCGCCGAGCAGCTTCCCGCCATAGAACCAGCGCTGCCGCCACGCCTCAATGTTTTCTTGCCCCTGGAACAATTGATCTCATAACATCAACAGATATGTCCTATTGTAGTAAAATCCAGAACACACACCTTCAGGGACTTTATACCGGACAGGTTATTTTATTTTGCATTAGACAGTTTTATAGTAGAGACACTGGTTTGTACTATGCCAAACTGATAGAGAAGACGCTAAAATGCTAAATATATGCCCCTGTAATTTGTGCTTCTTTGCTAACTTTTTTACATAACAAATGACGCTACTCACCTGCAGCTTAGCCTTGCAATGCGCTATGGTGTGCCGGGTGCTCACAGGCAGCTCCACATCCTTGTAGGAGGTGGACAGCCGCAGCCGCAGCACAGCCGCAGCACCGCCCTCTGCCGGCTCCGAGCACTCTGCGGGCGAGTCCCGCCCCGACGCCTCCTTCACCATGTTTATTGGTGCCGAGAGACAGTATATTGGCACCTGAAAGTTACAATAGGTTTTGATAAGAACAAAGAACAAAACGGAACCATTTGATTAAAAAAAAAAACCTTCCCCCAACATAATCACATTGAAGGATAGTCATTAACATTTGCCCCGTGGCAACTTGGATTCTTACATTTAGTCCGGTGTATGCCAAAAGTTTAGAATAGAATGGCCTCAAGCAATAGCCACTTACTACGGTCCTTAACTGATAAAATACAAGTGTGAGTTAAATAAATCTATCATTACACATTGGATTTTCTTTTTGGGTCTCCACTTTGCCATGCCTAATATTTTTACAATAAAACACAACAGAATACCTTAACTTATAGGGTTGATGATAAGCCACGTAAAATGTAATAGAACAGTACTCACCAGATACCTAGTGCCCCATTCATCATAGCACTCAGTGAGGTATCCATTGGGCACTGAAACACTGGCTCCATCCAGGATGGCCTGCGCCAATGGGAAGTCCATAGCCTCCGCCGCCACCGTTGCCGCGCGCAGTGCGTCCCAAATCTCCTTCCGCCCGTCGAACGCCGGAGCGGTGTCCCAAAACTCGTCCCTCTTACTTCTCAACTGACCCTCCGTCAGAGGCACGTCAGATTTCCACCGTATAGTCTCATGGCACAATGACTGATTTTTCCTCAACCCGCCTGAAACAAATCGACAATAGCAACTTCGGATTCAGACGGCGAATCAGACACCCGTCGTATCCACGGCGACAGGACACCTACCGGAATTGGGCCGTGACACGGTCCCCGATGACTCTTCGACAGGCCCGCTTCTACTCCTAGTTATTCCGATGCAGCCCCCCATCTTGATCACATTCTACAACCACCCATTTATTGGATATTTACAAAAAAAATATCAAATAACATTTTATCGCCTGTGCGCTCCTGTCAAATAAAATGATAGCTGTAGCTATGTTTCATTCATTTTACTTCGAGTTGTGATTGTTAAGATGAAAACGTCACTAACAAAGACACTAAAAACTTTTATACATTATATATATATTTACCGCTAAAAGTAATATTTGACTGATTAAACAATAATTTTACTGGTGCAAAATCAGGAAGTTTAATCTTTTCTGGTTTATTAGGTAAAAACAAAGACGACTACAGACTAAAAATGCGTCTATGACCGTGACAAGATGAACGGATAAGTCTATAG
>DWIW01000028.1:0-13644 GCA_018248535.1 Hovala pardalina | reverse complement strand
CTAAGTCTGGTTTGCGGCTACTAAAAGATAAAAAAAAACACACTGAAGTACTGATTTGAACCCACATAAGTTATGAAAACAAATATTTACCAAACAAAGAGTAACTTAAAGTAACATTTATTAAGCGCTCTTCAGTGGGAAGATCCCAATCTGACCCGTCCAATCGTGACAGTGAATTGGAACATTCGCGGGTTTACGAAATCGCGTCGTGATGCGACTTCGTGGCGACTATCGCGCCGGTGCATCGCGATGTCGAGCGATAAATATCGAGCGGTGTTGTGCTTAGCACCTGAGCTTTCGGCCGAGTAATGCTCCAGTCACGATTTGTTTGTTCATCATTGTGATAGCGGAGCATTAGGTGCTATATTAACGCACGATATTTCTATTGTTGGTGGATAAAACAGAAGTTCTATCAGATACTGCGGCTCGAAAACAAACGTGTTTTAAGAATATCGAACTCTGTTATCGTAGTGTCGTTAATTTTAATATGTTGGATGATAAATTATAACAGGTATAATTACCGAAGTATGGTGTGTCTAGTATATAGTACGTAAATATGTCAGCAATACCGTCTCCCTGCGGTTTGTATGAACAGATGCTGTCGGCCCTATTGGCTTTTGCAGCGTCACCGAACAAGTCCTATTAATTCGCTTTTACCCCGTTCCACACGACAATTACGTATGTTGATAGCAACTAAAATCGACAGTCTAGTAGAAGGTTTGTACCCAAACTTTCTCCTGAAAGCTGTCTAGTATTGTAGTACTTTAGATGAAGTTAATAGCTGCATAAATACTATTGTGTTACGAAGTAATGCCCGATTTACTAGTTACTTTACTGTGCCTATGCACTTAGCATATTATATGCATGGAGGCAACTACTGTCGCTAGGTGGTAAACATCAACTGTCACACAATCTTCGTAAACATAAATAAATAGAATTTAAAAGATGAATTAGTATTCCATCTCACTCTTAAACCAACGGAACAAAGGCGATAGTGAAATGTCGGTTTCGTGTCCTTTCTTCGTTCGCTGCCTGCCCCAAGCCCCAGGGCAAAGGGAATATGAACACGCGAGAGCAATTCATAATATCGCAGTGACATTTATTATCAAATATTATTAAGTACCGCCACCGTAGGAGCCTGCATTATTGATAAGCTGAACTGAATAAATCATTACAAACGCACCTTTGAGCGTTAAGGTTTTTTTCCCAACCGTAATGATCTAATAACTCCATCAATGTCGCTTATGAAATAATTCTTAGGTAAACTGAACTAGGAGAATGATTTTAACTTAGTAAAGACGGTTTTTAATACGCTTTTATATATTTATGTATGTATGTATCGGAATATTTCATTGTATTTTTCATAATCTTGATCGTTTTGGAAATGTTCGCCAAGTTAGTACTGGTTAGTCATATCACTGTAATACGTTGTTCAGAGATGCGTTCCTACCCGTTAATTTAAGTAAATCGTCTGCCGTATAAGTTTAGTCGGCAACTACACACTTCTCTGCCTACCCTTTCAGCGAAGTATAAGCGTTAGTTATGTATGTTATGTAATAAGCTTAATCTAGAGCCTATTAAAAGTCTACTTAAGCCTCATATTACGAAATAGGTACGACACTGGTTAATAAGCTTTCAAAGCAAATACAAAAACCAGTCAGATATATAATAAACATGAAGATACAGATTTTAAATATTTTATATCTATATAAAATTTTGTGTATATATTATATTTTAGATGTGCAATAATATTTTGATTTATTTTTTAATTTATATGACATACAGATTCAACCCAGCTATCGATGTTACTTACTGATAAGTAGATTATTGAAATTGCTATAGTCGTCTGACCTATCCGTCGCACGCTTTGTGACCACGCGTCCTCAATAGGCGTAATCGGCGCCGCCGGCCGAGCATTTGCCCTCGCGTCCATCACATTTGCCGATTCGCTCTATTTTCCTTTCATACTCATGTACGCTCGGTCTGGCACGGCCGAATTCAAGCGAGTGAAGGCCTTGGCTGCATTCGCTCGTATTCGCTGAATTGTTGATCACGCACATGATGATATCATATTGATTTCACCATAAGAAATGCATGAGTGTAGGGTTTTATCGCAAAAAGTGTAGATAACATTTATATTTTTAAAATGACCGATTCAAATTCAGCGATTCATGGTGGTCGCTAAACTAAGGAAACGAATTCCCTAAAAAACATCACCTTTGAGAATAGTGCAAGGGAACCCAAGGTGTACCCATGCGTTCTTAGGAGATCTCAGAGGATATATGGGGAGTATACACATACATACAAGATGGGGTGGGAAAGCTAGTAGTTTCTTTGATGATAAGCATAAGATTCTGATAATCAACGTAAACTATTTAGGTAAATTTACTTTTAAACACAGCTGTTACAGCCATGTTGAAAAAAGGTTTGAATTATTTAGAGCTGTTATGTGAGCGAGGACTCCTGGCGGTCGTTACACGTTTCCATTTGCAGTTGGCGGAGCGGGGTTTGCATCATTGCAGAAGCACTTTCACCACTCCTCGCGTTAACGAGAACCGCAAACGGAGTGCCGTGACGCATTGTCCGTTACGTACTTATTGCCTATTGACAGCCAATGCCTGTGGCCGTGTCTATTGTCCGAACCGTGCCAAGACGAAAGCAGTCTTAAAGAAGATAAATGGTCCTAGCAAACTGATGCCAGAATTTCCACTGATTAATATTATATTTTATGCAACCTATGTAATAGGTTAGTACTTATATGCTTCTGCCAGATAATTAAGTTAACCTTGGTACATATACTTCGTCCCTGTAGCTCGTGACCAGAATAGTGCTTCAGTATCCTCTATCTGTCGTAAAAGAAGATGGCTTTGCGGACGTTGAGTTGGAGCTCGAACAGCTCAGCTAGCGACTCCTGTAGAGGAATAGGTAGAGACTATTGTTTCTTCCAGGGCCGTGCCCGGTACAGGCACCTCACAGGTGGGCACCAATGCGTGTTGCTAGAGATCCCAGAGGCCTCTTGCAAGTGTCGAGGAAGGTCACGGAGCAGGTTTTAGTGGGCGGAAAATCTCCAAATACCTGGGGGTACCTTTGAAAGGTTATCCCCTCGTTAAAAAGATACCTATTACTTTTTCGTGTCAAATACTTACTGAAATAATTATTTTGGAACCTTACCGATCCTCATTGTAGATGGTGGATTAAGGTGGATGCGGTGAATGGATCTAGTCAATATACATTATTACCATTAACCACGAGAAAAAGGGGGCAATCCATTTCAAGGTTTAAGGTGGTATCAAATAGATGAAACTTGTGCCATAAATAATTAAACATATTTTTTTTACAGATTCTAATTACTATTAGATGGTGATGATGATGGTGGTACCATATTCTAGTAAACCGGTGAACTAGCAGCGTGAATTTTCAGATGAAGCTTGCGTAAGTTGTGTAAATCCGATAAATTGGCTTCGCGCCGACTACGGTCCTCATCCTCAATGATTCCGGCCGATATTTCGGTGCGCACATCGCACCGGTTACTTGAGCAATTTGTTTTCTTCGCCTTTGGCATAATATATTTCGTCCTCGTGGTATTCGGAGCGATGTAGTGCAATTAGTAGAGCTATGTTGCTCCACACTAAGAACACTGCACTAACTACTGGAACAATATATTGCAGTAAGTGGAGTAATCTTGTGCTACTAGTGGAGAAATACGCAAAAATTGTTTCGGCAATCAGGCAGAGGTATTTTGTTTTGTGTTTGTCTGTCACAATAAATTTTGCTTTTGTATTTTAGAAAAGTACGCAATAACTATTCCTCTTTTAACTATTATTCTTTTTCGTGTGAAATAAACTGCACTTGTGAGTTGCTCAAAATTGCTTGCTCCAAATTGTAACTCGTGTTCGCGCATTGTAAATTCATAAAACACTGGTGTTTTTTTTCGCCACCGCCATCTATTAACAACATTTTCAAGCGGAGTGAAGCGCGTGCGTAGGTAGCGACCTCACACAATTTGCTCCAACTCTGTGATTTAACTATCTAAAATGTAGATGTCACTGAACGTCGAGTTCATTTTATTTTCTAAAAATAACACTAGAGTTCGTTCCGAGCGCTATATTTAGTATTTAGACATTTTGACAAAAAAGATGGCAGCGATTGCCGACTGCTGTGCTTCAGAATTATCGCGAAAATGGCGCATTATGTGATATTTTCACGTTATTTATTAATTATAAGTGAAAAATTGTGTAGTGTTGCTTTGTGATAGTGTATTATTTTACATGAATGACGGTGTTAATCGTGTGTAAATAGGACTTCGAATTTCTTCTGGATATTGGATTACACATAAAATAAAGGTATTTAAAGTCCTCCTACGCACAAAATATTATTTGAATGTAGTTCTCCTTAACACTTATGAGATTGTCTTGTTTCGAACAAAAGATGGTATTATTTGGGACCATTACATAAGAATTCGCACCATACGTTTTGAGTGTGGTTACTTTGGTACCAGAAATAGTCTTATTTTTGATAGCAAGTAGTTCGTGGAACTATATTACGTGCTCACGTCTATGGCGGAGGTCGCCAGTCCGTGCTTCGAGCGATCTCATGACATCAGCAGGCCATACTTCTCTGCTGTAAACATTCAGAAATGAGAAGCATGAATCATGCGAGATATTGCCTACTTACATTCATTTCATACACATAAATATTATGACAAGTGACCTGAAACATCTGTTTACAATTAAACAATAATAATTAACAGATTAACATTTTATTAAATGAAAAATAACATTAAAAAAAATACAAACATGTGAAAAGATTAAATCAATAATGTAATGTACCTGGCAGTAGTTAAAAATAGTAATAAAAAATGTTAATAAACTCCTAATTTCAAATATTTTTTAGTCTTATCATGCTTACTTATTGATCACCACAATCCTTATACTTGTGACATTCAGTCAGATAACAATTCACGAATATGTACTGAAGGAGTGTGGTGAAAGAAGTAAGGTCTGGACCTCAGTTGTGAGAGAAAGACTGGACCAGGAAATAAGAGGTGTTATTTATAGGCCAGATAATATACAACAGTTGGGACCGTATGTTTTTTTATAATCATCCCTTACAGCTTGCAGATTTTTTTACTTTATAGGCCTAAATGTGAGCCACACAGATACACAGCCCATCGAGAAAACCTCAGAAGCAAGTTCATTATTTAAAAAAGTATCACAATAGGTGTTTAATTGAAGGGGTCCTCCATGTTATGGTGCCCATATCCATTTAAAGCTGAGCTCAGTCCTAACTACTTACTATGAAACATACTGTACATACTTACTATGAAATTCGAATCAATGCAACATTGATTCTAACAAATGAAGGGAAGTTAATTTTGCAAAGAATTGCTGTTACAAGTGCAAAAAGAACTCTTGGTTCGATCAATGAAATAAAGTCCATATCATTTTGTTTTTGACAGCCTATGAATTTTGAAAAAAAAGCAACTTCATATTTTGTTTTAAGATTAAAAAATTCTGTCATTTCATTGTTGTACTGTGGGCTTAACCCTGGTGACCAATAGCCGAAGGCTTCCAATAAGAATCACGAATTAGTGCGACTCTGGCTCTCCTGCTGATCACCTGGCTGCATTACCGAATTGAAGAGGGTGGGTGAAGAAAGGAAATGTTTTATTTGTAGTTTGTAGGAAATAATTAGCTGGTACAGCTTTAATTAACTGAATTAACACTCCCAGTTCCCTTGTATGGTCTTTTTGGGGCTTGTCACAACTGCATGCTCGTTTGGAAATCAAGCTGTTGTTTACGACTATCAGCCAGGGTGGTAACGCGCAAACAATCCCAAGGTGTCTCACAACAAAGCTGATGGTATCGGTATTGCTTTGTTTTTGTGGGTATTCCGACATGGCGAGTCCCACATACCCATCTAACTGTTGGGTCTGGTGGGATGCGTAAATGCATTTCCCAGCGTTAAATTACTATCAGCTAGTATCAGTCACGTTGTTACAATGCAATAACTCGTTAAAAAAAATTGCTGAATAGTCGTCTGTAACTCCTTAACTTAATTTAAAGACATCTAGACACAATTGCAGACTGCAGGCGAGTAGAGCCCGAACATGGTATATGCCTTGTATCATTAAGCTCCAAACTGGACTAATTTTGACAGTGATTACGTATGTATTTTTGTCTCACTTTTTTTTTACGAGTGCGAATGGGAAGGTTGCGGACATTTGCGTTTGTGAACTTTTAACTGGGAAGGAAGAATACATAACGGTTAATTAAATAATAAGTAACAAACCTTCATACCAGTGCGTTATCCACTATGTTCTTAAAGGATTGAGAAGTCAGCCAAGCGTCGCGGATAGCCTAACCCAGGTGATCCTGACAGGGAATCCTAACCTATGAAAAAATAAGTATAAATAATATAAGACTACGTTGCATACGCAAAGACTTCAAAAATTACCTGTCAGTTACCCACAATGCCCAAAAAAATGTACATCTAAATTTGTTCTCATGATATCATCGAATTTTTTTATCCTTATTTATATTTCTGTATTGTGACCTCTGACCTGAGTTATACAAACAACTTTACTCATAGATCCTTTCGTACATTCCTCACATTCCGGCTGCCTTGGTCGCCGGCAAGTTGCAAGGCGTAAAATTCATCTGGACTGATTTTAAGCATTTGTTTACTGTAGTATTGTGCCGGTTGCCAAATCATTTGGCGATCGTTAGTTGTTGATAATGCATTTGAGCAAGCGTTACTAATAATGTGCGTCGCATTAGCTTGTACGTCGGATACTTAGCATTTAGGGGATTTTATTGCATTAGAAGGAATATGCACGAACTTAAAAACAATGTTTGTGGTTCTGTTGCTTGGAGACGTCTTCTATAACACCCAGTAGGCAGAAGGCTAAATACGCTAAGGTTCCTAATTCTTTAATTTCTTCGACTGTCATCAATCATTCATGAACGCTCGTCAGTTACATATAAAATAAATATTAAATACATATCATTCCCGTCATAATGCTTCGAGTCGAGGTTATGATCACGTTGTCCACTCGAATACGATTTGGCTATTTAAATTTAGGATTTATTAGTTCGAAAGAACTTTTAAAAGCCTCAATGTTTTATTGTTGTTATAATATAATAGTTGTTATATAATGTTGTTATATATTACACTATGTATCTTTGAGCTTCTATAATGAGGCTTCGCTTGCTATTTCACTTATTCATAGCATTAAAACTGTTATTCGTATGTTGAATATGTATTACGAACTGAGGCAAGCATTGAAAGTTTTTGAGGAAAAAGTAAAACGCCTGCAAGTGGTTTACATTCGTGATTTAGGGCACTATGCATGTAGAGTTGAGTCAGAAGTATGGAATTATTATGTTCTAAATCTGGTACATTCATCGGCTCAGTTTAAGAGTGCCAAATTTTAAGATTTTATGACAAAAGATTGCACACAACTGCGTCATCAGTAAATCGCTGATGACGTTTATAGCAGTTGAACAGTTTATTCTGGACTCAAAAGCTTCTCCACAAATTCCACATTCAATGTCTGATATAGATCGTCCAGTCTATTGACTTTCAATGTCATTTCAATATTGCCTTTTTGTCACAACATAACATATAAATCCGTTCTACCCATGCATACTCGTATTGAGCAAAGGCATTTCCGGAATTAATTAGTTCACGTCTTAATTAAAACATAAACAGGATGCATGTTACAATGAAAATTCAGAAGCACACATAACATTTTAAGAACGTGCTTTAGATCTGTACCCACACAAGAGCGCTATCGCCGCGATTTTGACCACTGAACTAATCTGAGTGGTTAACCTATTAAATCAATTGACATTTGGATAAAAAATTGAAACGAATAAGGTGTATTATAGGGCTCTAAGGCGACCTAAGTGCGAATAGTTGATTGGAGGTTATTCAACTGGTGCGTGGACCGAAATAGCGCGATCACCGCGGCATCTCCGGCCGTCCGGTGACGGCGGCGCGGGCGCACGGCACGGCACCGGGAGGGACGCCGCGCTTCCGGCACAGGGAGGGACGGTGCGGTGACGGAGGGGTAGTAGGTTCTTTATGCTATCCGATAGGTGTCGCTATCTTTACAGCGTCACCGAACAGAAGGGCCAGCGAACAGCAACAGACCATTCGAAAAAAAATCATGCTGATAAAGTAGCCATCCAAAAAGCGTGCCTATTTCGTATAGATTAAGATAGATTAGAGTCACTTTGTTATGTTGACATGAAATTCAATTTTAGTTCTATCTACACCAAAATTAAACTTAAAACTGCTTCTAAAATGGTTTCCTTGCTTACTCCACATTCAGAGCATTTCGGAGTTTTATAGTTTTTTTTATAAGCATACTTATTCTATTTAAATAATAATGTATAAGTAGTAATATTTATTTATTGGAATGTGTCTGATCCGAAGAATTAATTCTGCTGTTGTGTCACAACGATTAAGATTACATTGATGATCATGAAACCATCAATAGTTCAGTGATGCGTACTTGCATTTCCATGCGTTAAAAAAGAAGAAAAAAGGGCGACTGCATGGTCCTGTCCACGTGTACATGGGTATACACACTTATGCACGTATGTACACATGTAAAGCCCGCGCTGGGTATGCGATTGTTTACATAACATTCCTGACATGTTTATTTACAAATAGGCTGACAGAAGTGCCAGGTGACAAACTGAAACTAAACAACCAATGTTCGGATAACGAAGGATTGATCCACTTTTATAACTGTACACTGCATTTCTACACTTGACTGATATAAGGCCAAGCACTCGTCACTTTGCAAATGACTATGAATAAGTTTTAAAAGTTCCATGCCGTTATGACGCTTGCGAATATAATACAAGGTACTCATTATTCATAAACTGAAAAAAAATGATTTCGTGCCCCTCCGTGCCAACTCAGTTTAATAACGAGATTAAACATTTGAGAGCCCAATAAAATCCGAATATCATAGCTGCATTATGATTCCGAGTGATACTGAGCGTCCCATAAACATGATTCGTGATTGTTGGAAATGTCTTGCAAAACCGAAGTCTCGGCAATAAAAGTGCGTGGGCCGATGTATCAACACACGCACGTGACGTCACGATTTTGATGTGGAGATTTATGTGTTCAAATTGTTTATACTGCGTCTAGTTCGGATTCCGACACAAGGAGCCATTCGGTTTGATGAAATCACTGTCCAGTTTTTTGAGTAACGTTAAATATGGTTGTAGGTTCTAGATGCAGTTTCAGTTTCTGATACAGTGATGAAAAATCCTACATAATATTTTAATATTAATGTAAGAAATTATAAAAATGTTATTTAATACATTTCTCATCATCGCCCTACATAGACTAAGATAGAAAATCCAGCCGCAGTTTTACCAGTAAATCCCGAGTAGCGACTGAATCCACACTTTGAAAGGATTTCTTTTAGCAATGCTCATCATTAAAAGTTGTCTGCTCAGGTAGTCTTTTATACAGTCTTCGTTTGGTGGTCCTGTAGAGTACGGCGCCCATAAGACGACACTTTCGTTATTTATTTATTGCTTTATGACAGTTCATGTAATTAAGAGACATCCAGCTTTTTGTCAATTACAATTGTTCTATTCTTCTATTATTAACGAGAGTGGTATTAAATTGACTAAAACTCTGTCGCCAATAGGCTCCTTGACCATGCACGTATGCCTGGGAAAACACATATGCCGGATGCAACTAACATGTCAGTTTTAGCGTGGTTTAGATTTCAGTTCCCCTTGTTATTAGAAAGTCGCTGAGTTCATCAGAGGCCGGCAAGACTTCGAATTCTGATATAAGAAAATTCCGTGCAATGGGTCACTCATGTATGCAACCATACTGCCAATACAATAACGAAATAGACAAATTTTACCCATGGATTTCCCCAAAGGCGTAGGCAGAGGTGTGTATATACCTTTCAGTAGTTATGTTTAGGTCCCTTGTAATGGATGAGCCATACATATAATCATACACCAGGCACAAATGTAGTCTCAAGTCTCCTGCTGCCGGGCATTTCAACAATAGGTAAGATTAAATAAATAATAACAAGCTAGTCAGTGAGCGCGGCGGCGCGGCTGCGTCCGATCCATACATCCAATCGGGATATTTATAGAGGCGCCGCGACGCCGGCCCCACACTATCCCCGCACGTTAATTGGCTACTTGCGCCGCATTTTTCTGGACGTGACCGTTCACACGACGCCAATGCCATCGCACCGGCCCCGGGCGACCGACAAACATTGACACTCGTGTACTGACCCACACGCAAGGGCGAGTTAACCGCGACATTACGAGACTACACTCGTGTTACACTCGCAAATAAACCCCGATGACAGTTCAAGATGACTGCTGCAAATAGTTTAATATATAGTTTGGAATACGTCAGAATTCTAAGTGCGTCACGGACAAATCGACTGTGACAAATAATATAATTGCGGAAAATCAGCTGCTTGCTGATGTCGAATAGGCGACAAAACAATAGTTAAATTTTTATGCGGCTGACAACTGCTCATTAAAATAATCAGTAACCTTAGCTAGGCAACGATGCGTTATATATTTTCACCTCAAAAGAACTCATTAAAACATTTTCTTTAAATAATTTTTTTACACCACTCGAGTCCACTCAGAAGTTAAAACTATTTTATTTAAAAGTTTGTCCGGAATAAGGTTAATGAGGGAGTGTGTATTAGTTTTGTGAGGAATGGTCGGTACAGATGAAGTAGAAATGAGAACCCTCCACCACCTACGAGCGCGCCATTTACGCTGGTAACTGACCGCCCTACTTCCGCCTACGTTGCTTTTTCTACCGTCGATATCCCAATCCCAACCGACATAGATTTATTTCCGAAGAACTCTCGTATAATGCAAGCTTATGTAAATACAGCCTTCTTTGCATATAATCAAAACAGTGGACTCGTGTATATTTTATGTGAATGTAGGCATCCCTATTACATAGCAATCCCTCGCATGCCCTGAAACACAAATAGGTGTTACAGATATTGATGTAGAAATTGAACCGTGACAAGTCACCGATATTACTGTTGAACCAGAAGCAGTTTCACTGCTACTTTCTTGTCACATCCGTGTTACGTTACAAGAGGTAATATTTCCAGTTGAGTATGTGCACATTTAAATCGAGATTGTGCACATGCGCATACGTATTATGATGATCGTGTTCATTGGCTTTTGTTTACGTAAATTAAAATACATATAAATTTTATTTACTTACTGTAGAATAATACATTGTTCATACTTATATTCGGTCAGAATTTAATATTTAAATAATGTGGTTGTTGACTTAGTGATCCCCAAGGTAAAAATGACAGATCCCGCCCTTTGGTACGCATTCGTTAATGAAAACAAACACGCAACTTTAGGTTTGGTGTTAATTAGATTGTCAAACATATTAAAACTACATGTTAACAAGTAAACACACCCTATACAATGTGTGCGTTTTTATCATGATTTTTTTTATAGTTTTTTCCGTATTTTCAAAATCACTATATGATGGATTGACCTGTCTCATTTTAAAGATTACTAACTTCACATTATAAATAGCTTTCTGTAATAAATTATTCAATTTAATGAGCAAAACTCCACAGACACCCAACATAAATTTGAATTAGGTAGGACACCTCTTAGGACTCCTAATTATATTTTGATAAAATTGATATTTAAGCATGAGGTACGAAAGTCTCTAATGGATCAACTAAGTTCAGTTGTTACAAATTTTAGACTGCCTTAACGGACAAACAAGGATAAAACTTCCGAACTAACAGTTAATTTTACAGCACCTTAAAATATGCAAACGATTGCAAACAACTCGATTGCATGAGACAATTTAAGCGTCATACAAAAAGCATGACTAATGAAGAGCTCGCGTGGTAGACGAGACGAGACTGTCCCGGTATTTACCGGTACGTAACGGTGTTTCGGCGCCTACCGTGACGCCTCCATTTACATAACGATTTCGACTAATAGCCGTTCCATTTATAATTATCCACTGAGCACCCATTATTCACTGACTTTAACAAATGAAAGTTTTATCGAAACATTACCGTAGACCGGAACGGAATTGTAACAATTTGTCGCTGTCATTCATATGTTAACGCAAATCGCAAAGCGGTTGGACACAGAATAGCGATCAATCAGAGGAATCAGTAAGCAGTAAAATAATTGGCAATAATTTCACCCATTCTTAACCGTAACATTTCAGACTATAATTTGTAAATATTAAATAAATCGAAATCTTCATTAGACTAATGCAAAACTCGAGTTCGATACCTGACTCATAAGAACTAACTGAAAACAGCATAGCTGTAGCAATTATACGTGATACGAACAAGGAAGGAAGCTCTATGTTATTACAATACATCAAGTTTATTATTATCTATGTATAGTAGTAATTAACAATTTCACGGTACCGGTAACTGGACCGTAATGTAAAATTGACGACTTGTATTTAATGTCGGGATATGTAGAAACACGCGCGTGATCTTATCTCGCGTGGGCGGAGCGGCCGGCGGCAACGCAAAACAATAAACCTTATTAAAATGATTACTTTTGCAGCTTTCGCCTAACATGCTCGACTTGCGTACATGTTATATTAAACGAATGAACGACATAGCTCACGTGTGTATTTCCCGCAATGGAGAGACATAGACGTGTAACACAGAGTTTTTACTAGTTTTTATGTAGAGCGTATGTATACTTACTTATACGGTGGTTGACAACGACTCTTATATTAGAGGCCTCGGCCTCCTCAAGGGATGCAACGCAGTGCCAAACGGGACCGTTACTAACAATAAAGTCCCGCAAACGCATTCTTTGCCCCTTTGTAATTATTATTTGTTCAGTTACATTGCTAGAGGCGTGGGAAGAAATCGCCGTAAAGGTGTGCGTTGGTTGCTAACTAATCAAATTTTAAATTCCTTTCGTCAAGCCTACGTCGCGTCGTCGTCGCGTCTGTGTTCCGTTTGTGGGCGATTTATCAAAGTCGACACTTTGGCGTGCGCGCCTTTCCCTTTATCTGTAATGTCACAATCGGATTTAGTTCCCAATGGTTTAACAGTGGCTTTGGTTAATTACTTCCTCGATCAGTTTGAAGTGCTTCCAGTGACTCAGCCAACTATTTTTGTAGCAGAGAAAAAACGTTTCGACTACGACAGAAATATTCTCAAACAAATGACCCTATTACAAGGCGTGTGTTTCTTTCGTCGCTCGTGTACGATGTGCATAAGCTGTCTACCAGTACATAAAAAATATCTAGCTTAGCGTATTATTCGTAAACATTATACTGAGATAAAATAAAAATTAGATGGTCGAAATCTTAAAAGAATGATTCAAATACATTTAAAATTCCCCCATATAATTATAAACGAGCAAAAGTTGATACTTAAACTTTTGCATTTTGTCTTTTCCATTATCTATAGGCACATTACATGGTGAAGTTTAACAACTAAATAAAGGTCGTTTATGCCAATCGCCAGTTTATTTAAAATTTCTCTATGCAAGTAATGGGCGATTCCAACAAAAATGGTGATTATCTTTTGGCAAATGTTTGTGTAGACCGACCTAATTTGCAGCATCGACAAGTAAACACAACTGCTAC
>DWIW01000027.1:0-13676 GCA_018248535.1 Hovala pardalina | reverse complement strand
CACGAAAATTTTATGTTACAAGCATCGAGCATGTAGTATACTCGGCAGTAGAACTGTGACCTTTGCCACGGTGGCATTTACACTTGCAGCAATACGCACGTGAAAGTAATTAGGAATGCAGGAGGCGCGCGCGCCGCTTCATACAACTTTGTTGCCTGGTGTTACACACATTAATTAGCAATACAATCTACGCAATATTTTTTGTTCTATGTGAATAAGATAACAATTAAGCAAGTGTCTGTACCTCTCTCATTGTTTGGTGTAATTCACAAATGTCATAGGCGGCAGCGGGTGGCGTCACAGGGTTAGTTTAGAGTTTACCTTAGTTATGGTTCTTATGTAAGTATATATACATATCACAAGACCTTTAAACCTATTTGTAAATACATCTCTAGACTTATTACACTATGTATCAGCCCAGTGCCCATACTAATTGCCGGGACGTCCTGACAAAGGGCCGTGACTGCAGCTTAATGCTTTTCGAACAACTTTTCTTTTTATTTCTTCTTATTCTCTCTTTTACTTTTTTTATTCTTTTCTCGGCTTGAGCCACATAAAATTACTTTTGTTTCTGTTAACTTTGTTATAATATCGGTGCCAGTAAAGAAACTTGTTTGTGTAATGCCGTCAAGATCTTATATCTCGACTGCATAATTTGAATTCGCAATCAAAGGAACGAGATATGAAATTATATAAGGATATAAGGAATGGTGCACCCCATTTCCTGTGCATGCATTATGGAAAAATAATCATCAAAATATTACAAAGGACATACTTATCACATACGATATAATTATGTAAAAATATTGCCTAGAAATTAGAAACATTTACCTAATATTAATTAGATTTATTTCAGTTTAACTAACATTACATAAATACAAATAGATAATAAAAAAATATAGATAAAATTTAAATGTTAATTGTTAATAGTTAAAAATGTTTTAGTTGTTCCGCTATTTATTACGCTAACTGCTTTTCTGTCCGGCATTAAGACTTAACTGATTAAGTACACTGACTAAGTAAATGTGTTCTTTCATTAAAATTTCATCTTCAACTCTTCCATACTTTGGTAACTCGCCCATCCATTCTTATTTGATTTAACCTAAAAGATAAAAATGGACAAAAGGTGTCATGTATAAAACGTCTCTTCAGCGGCGCAGGTAACTCTGGCGCCACAGATACATGACGTATGATGGCCCGTTTTTGTCGATATTAACCTCACCGGCTGTTGAACCCGTGATTGCTTGGACCTGTCTTTGAGTCATCGCAGTTGAGTGATTTTGGTTTTAGAGGAGCGCATGATTGAAACATGACCATTGATGGAAGTCCATTGAGATTATTAGGTGCATTGAGCGTGATATGTATTAGTTGTACATAGTAGCTTTTCCCGAGACTCCATTCGTGTGGATGTTGGGATTAAGTACACATTACTTTCATATAAAGTATAGTACAGACTTAAATACTGCACCGGTGCGTCCCCGGGGCCTCCCTATATGCACAGAATGGCTTCTGGGGGGGATTTCATAGCCTCTACCCTCATACAGGCTGGGCATCTTTTGAAGATTTCCCCTCAAGACAAAAAATTGCCTCCAATACTCTAACTGGTCACTGCATGCTCGACAAACACATTTCCTCCATAGGCGTCAGTCCCTCCAAGAATGCGGGTTCTGCGGAGAGGTCTAAGAGACACACATGCAGCTTTTGCTAAACTGTTGTGCTCTGGAGCACGAGCGGAATGCTCATCACGGAACGTATGTATTGCATTCGGATGACGCCACCAAAAAGTCCTATTATTCCTAATAGGGAACTTGGTATGTACGGAGAACTATAATGGGTTATAAGCACAAACGACCAATCATGGTCGAAGTCCCTTAACCCAAATAACAAATAATAGCCTAGACCTCCTTAATTCGGACCCTAAGAGGTTAAGATTTAGTTAAAACGTTAAAAAAATTTTTGAATGTACATTGAATGTGTATGTACATGTGATTGAATGCAATTCCTTTCGATTGTATTGTTAGATGTTTACTTTTATCGTAGCTTATAATGTTCATTTCATAGCGGCACTAATGCAAAACGAGAATTATAAACCGTGAACCCTCGTAACCCATTTACCGCCATCGTCAGACTTTATAGCAGTTCATTAACACTAGATTATTATACTCCCAGTGATTTACAATCAAAATTGTACCTTATAACATTTTCTTAAGGTTTTGTATCGAGGTAACTGGAACTCGTAATTGGAAATCTTAATTGCACAATTTTCAAACAATGCACACCAAAAAAATTGGTTCGCTTTTAAAAGCATGAATGAAATAAAAGTTGGTTAAATATTTATTATTGGACCTCATTCATTCGTTTTTTTAATTCAACTTCACAGCCAATATATTGAAACCTGTTGGAAGATATGTACATAATTATTTTTTAACACAAAATATATCTTAACCAGAAATCAATAATCGCTTTATGAGGTTGGAACGGGTTACGTACGTCGAGGTATACGCATTTCGCATACAGTAAAAACGGTGCATTGAAATTGTGCACAGACTAATGAAAATATTGAAAGACGAAACAACATCCGAAACTGCTTGCTCACATAATTACTTAACAATTCATGTACATTTGTATACGTAAAACTAGACTTGATAACAAAAATGCAGACAGGTGCTGCTTATTACACTAGAAAACAGAATTGTGAAGTACTGTTAAGTACATATGTACAAGCTGCCATTTGATCATATTAGAATGAAAGAAAGATATCATTTCTGTCATAAAAATATACCATTATATCTGGAAATTGCAGCAAGTCACAACTTAATATATAAAGACGAAGCCTCAACAAAATGCTATTTAAAAATATCGTTACATACTTTTCCTAGAATGGATAGTTACTGTTGGCCCGTTGATACTGACCTTTAAGGCGTCATTGAACGGGGCGTCACGTACCAAAAATATAACTTAATTCTGTATTTTAGGTAAAGAGAGTACAGAATTTATTTACTTTATATTAACGTCCCATGTAATGAAAAAGTGAGCTTTTTAGCACATGCCCGGAAAAAGCCCCACACTGCCATACATTTCAAGTTATAAAATCACTTTAAAAATTAATACAGTAATGTTAAATCTCTATCATCAATTACTCTGTGCGCCAAAGCTCCAGGAAATGCCTGACGCACAAAAAGGCCGCGAAAGGAAGTGGCCCGCAGGTGCGCGTCGAGAGAATCCGTCCCCCGTCAACATCGAATAGCGGACATTTTTTATTGTCCCAAAACCAATGACATTCACGTACAAACTCCCCGTTTGACGATGCTGAAGAGGCTAGTAGGGCCCACAACAACTTTCCATTAAAAAATCATAATTTGTCTTTTGGCGCAACTCACTGACCCACTGCTAGGCCTGGATCACATTTCAAAATTTAGGTAGTAGAGTAATCAAGAGGTATTTAGGCTGTAGTCAGACAAATTTTATGATTTTATTTAGATTTAGTCCTTTAAGTTTTTACAAAACTTTAAAATATAAGGGCATAAAATACCAATTATTAATTAAATTATTGTAGTTTAATGTATCCCTGTTAGGTGAGCATCAATTCAGTACAATCGCTCATTTTGAAGTGGGTGAAAATCGTGTTCAAAGATTTCGTTACAAAGAGACAACGTGTGAAGATATACATACATGCATACACAGTCACGCCTGTCTCCCATCGGGGTAAACGAAGCCTAGAGGTCGCCAAACGCTACGGTTCAAACAAACTTCTTTCGCTCTCTAGCTAGTAAAAAAACTGTTAAGAAAGAAGTGTCCGTGTGCTCTTAACTCTTATAAACAACTGCAACTTTCCTTTACCCGAGTAAGGAATTTACGACTTCATTCTAAATTCTATTTTACAAGAGCTTTCTTCCCCAGTAGCTTTATTTGGGACACGACCTACTTCCGGTCTATTGGGAATCGGTGAATACTGTATAGAGCCTGAAATAACGTAAAGCTTGCAGTGAAATGTTCTCAGAACCATTACATATGTTATGAGCTTTGCAAAGTAGCTCGGATAATAAGCTGTGCAATTGACTGCTTTTACAAATTTACACATTACTCACGCTTGTGTTACCCCGAGGGGGTAGTCAGAGGAGTGTAAAACACTCACTTTATTCACTAGATTGGATAATAATTATAATTGGATCTGTCGATCAGATCAATGACTCGCTAGGTGATGGTTAGCTAATAGTTCTCTACAAGCAATACATTTATTAATTGAATAAAATATCTATAATTATGTAACAAATCGTTAGCCTATATTAAATTGTACTAACACACATTTTCCTCATGAAAAAAGCTGACAAAAAAGACAACCAAAACCGAGTCTGTTCATCATAACGGGATGGTGCAGGGGTCAGTCGAAAGTGACCGGTCGTTGATATTTAATTTCGCGTTAAAATAAAAAGGTTATTTATGAAATTCGCAACCCACAATAGTTTTATCGACATCATCTTTGCACGTGGCTGGTTTCACTTAACGGGTCGGTCGCCTGGGCACCGGAACAGCCTTTTTGTATTTCGTAAACCGGCGGCCTTTTCATATTATAACTAATTGCTGGCTGCGACTTTGTCCGTGTATTTTCCCGGGAACTAGAGTTAGGTTTGAACCCCGGTTTGTGCAGTTACTGCTGAGTTTTCTAACATGAAATGCCCAGTTGAAGTATGGTTTGGTCCAAATATCACCCCTGGTGATATACTAGTACATGCTTGAATATGAATCTCCGTTCGCTGATGCTGTAAAGGCCAACACGGGTAACAGCAACTATCCATTTTAAAAATAATATGATGCAATGAAAAGATAAAGTTATAGCCCACACTACACCAGACGACTTTACTGCACTGTTTTGCCGGTCTAGTAGTGCTGGTTCGAATCCTGATCGGGACCTATTTTTGGCAGACATGGGCATAACATTTCATGGTATTTTATGTGTGTGTGAATGTTATGTGTGTTCATCATTTTTTATTTAGGTTTTTATTACATGTATTATTAATTAAACACATGTATCTAGTGTGACTATTTTGTAAAAGTCGCCTTACGTAATGACCAGTCACGTGCCAATGGGAAACTTATCAGCATTTGCATTAAAGAGAGCGTGACCGCATGAGCGGTGTAACATTACCTCATGTGCAAATGAGGGCATATGCCATATATCATACACTATTTATGCTATTGATATGGGGTGTGCATTGATCACATTATTGTTAGGTGTAGGTAATAAATATGCTGAATTGTTCTCAAAGGGGCAGACAAAGGGGCACACACCCATTTTTGACAAGTTTTGTTAAGGTTTACTAATTTACACCTGTAGTGGTGTAGAAGTAATTCAACGAGGAGACCTAGGGAGCATGGAAGAATTCAAGAAATGTTCCACAGCTGCTTCGCTGCGCTTCTGCCACACATTTATCATTTTCATGTGTATAGGGTAGTAAACGAGCATGCCAGTCCATCTTTAATAATCGTAGAATTTTATTTTTTGTCGATTTTTAAAGATTTATTATTTACCTCCCAAATATTATCCCTTGTATTACCTGAAACAAATAATTTATCACAGTTATTAATAACCCAATCATTAATAATAGTCATAATAATTGCAATTTAAGGTCTTTGTAATAATGTTCAATATCGCATGAAGACTATAACTTAAAATTAAGTAAAGACGATATTTTATAGGGGACTATTTTGAAGGTAATTTGTACGTAGATTAATACAAATCACCTCAATTAACGATTATAATTCCGCCCACCTAGGACAAGCAAAGCTATTAATTTTACAAATAGATTTTGTATCTGATTACCTAATAATAGAAAGACACCATTTTCATATATATGTATATCGTTACGTAAATAAATTCACGCCTGACCTGATTGGGATAGGCAGATACTAGAAGGCGCCATACATGGTATTATTTATCAGTAACGCGTCAGTAACAATACTTTTGTGTAGATTTCCTAGCATCTTGTTTTAAAATTTACATAATAGTGTGTCTTCTATCAGTTGACCTATATTTTGGCACACAAGTCTGAGATGTAGACAATACTATATGTATACCTAAAGCACTTTTGTGATAATATTTAAGCCGTGAGAGCCTAGTAGTAAACACACGGCCTTTAATTGAAAGGTAGTGAGTTCAAACTCTGGCACCCACCACCGATTTTTCTAAATGATGTGCGTATTACAAAGTAATTATCACGTGGAGCCCAGCTCATGTGGTCGAGACGATTTAAGTTCGTTGTTAACCTCTACTTTCTAAACTTAAAGCATTTGGAAAACGCTAGTAAATGGCAATATAAATAGAAAACGAGATTCAATCCAGTAATACTATCTATGGTGCATGATGCCAAATTATAAATCTATCAGCATCGATTGCCAAGTATCCTATCGTTTCTTACACGTGTGGCAAATGTCAGCAGAAGTGCGAAGAATGTTAATTCATGTTGCTGCTTTCGAATAGCGGCCAGGTGTGATGCTAATTCATCAGTGTCAATGTCGGCCATATATGCATAATATCAACAGGAAGGAAATTAATATTTGTTGTATGTGGTCATTGGACATCGTTTGAGGGAAACCTGGGACCTTTGAGGGATAACTGGGCGCAGTCGGCTTCCTCAGCGTTTGTAGTCTCCGGAATCTTCGATAGAAGCACCAATTGCTGGCTGAGATAGTACGGAATTGCACTATGTGGTAATGAGACGTTTGAAATTCACATAACTTAGGCTTGTATTTCCGAAGGGGTAGCCTGAAGTACACCTTATTTTCACCAGGTGCTTAGGCCACCAATCCCCATTGGAGCGTGGAGAATACTCTAGGCCTCCTCAGTTATGAGAAGACACTCGTGCCCTGCAGGCTACCTTATTTACATAAGTAAACAAATCTTACTGACTTCTCACGTCCATTTAGCGCATACGAGTATACAATAAGGATATTGGCAAACTTCATCGACTCTATGAGGTCAATTCGAGTCAATGAGGCATGATGGTGTCAATGTCCCTTAAATATATCTTTGTTTGCATTCACAAATCTATATAAATCGCAGATTGTGGTTGGTGGGCAGATTATATAAATAGGATATATCCAATTACTCACAATGTGTTCCTTCGACGAAATGCACGTGATGGTGATTACTTACAGTAATATGCACATTAATTAGATATATTAGTAGTGCGTGCCGGGATTTGAACTCTGTTCGAGGATTCTTATTTATATTATTAGATTACTTAAGATACAGCTTATATTAATCAAAATATATTTTATTTGTATTAACTCAAATATCACAGTCAGTTCAACTATATTCTTATACATATACGCGTATATGTTTAATTTACAGTCGTAACTGTTCTCAGCTGTCATAAATAGCAGGGCTACGTGTCGACACAGAAGTTGTAGCCCCCTAAAACAATGACACAAAAGAAAGATACCTCCAATCAGACATCATCTCGAATTCCTTGCGCTACGTGTGGTCAAAACAAAGCGTTCTTTGTGCGGTATAGATTGTCACGGTGTGTGGTTACAGATGTTCCGGTTAAACTGAAGATTGTGCATTCGCAGGTTTACCTGAAGTTATAGTATTAGTCAAGTTAGTTTACGATAAATTCTTTTTCTAGAAAAATTGTCACACATTCCTCTAAATTATGTCAGTTCTCAAAAAAAGGAGTTTTCACTAAAAAAAACATCGTGAAGAAACCTGCACATCTGTAAGTTCTCCATATACACTTAGCCAGGGAACTGTACTAAGGTAATTAACCTCATATAGTGAGGACATTCAAGGCCAATAGGGATAATGTATATCGCGACGTCGATAAGCTTTTGATATAAAATGACTAATAGATCTGATATAACCCTTGATTTCCTAGTGTCACATCTCGACTTGATAGGTTGGCCTGAACAGTCCACCTGCGCAGGTAGATGTGAGAAGTAGACCGGAACCAGTACCGTATTTCAATATGCGAATAAAGACTGACCTGAATGTCCAGCATGCTCCATGTCAATTGTATTCAGTGTTAACTGAACGTGTGATGACATGTGGATAATGGAAAGGTAAAGCTTTGTGGCTTTTGTTTTA
This sequence comes from Hovala pardalina, assembly GCA_018248535.1. Lineage (NCBI taxonomy): Eukaryota > Metazoa > Arthropoda > Insecta > Lepidoptera > Hesperiidae > Hovala > Hovala pardalina. Next base: position 5,590 of record DWIW01000027.1, on the reverse strand, counting down.
GTTTTATTAAACTGCAAAAATGCAATTACGCCGAGTACATTTGCGAGGACTTAATCGTTCTTTGTTTGCCTTCAATAAAAGGATACAATGCGGTTTTAAAATAAAACAAATAGAAATTATTTTACCAATAATATTTTATTTTAGCGACTATAACTGATTCCCTGTATGCAGTGTGTTTAAATAAAAATTTATATCCGCCTCTTCGGTCTATTACGTCGCAATTAGACTGCTAAGATAGAAGTTCTAGGTTTGATTATAGGGTTGAGAAAGAACTATTGAGTTTTCTACCTTATGTCAAGTTAGAAAACCCGGTAGCAGCTCGGAGTCGGAGATGAATGTGTCCGAAGCATGGCACCACTCTGATGCTGAAACAAAACTGGTGAAAAATAGGTGTGTTACACCTCTACCCAACAGATACAGGTGTCTCTTATAAACTTTTTTAATTAAATAAATTAACGCAATAAAACGCAAATCTTAAATCGCTATTGCAATATTAATTGACAACTTAAACTTGAGATGTCTGTCGATATATCGATAGATGCTTTGACAGATAAAAATGCGCGGCAAAACTTGACTCGCTAGTCCACTCCGGCCTAGATTACTAGCATTTATCAAAGCCCTCGGTTCCGTCGGCGATAAATTTCAGAAATTGGCTACACAGCACCGGCCGCCTCATAATCTATGGCTGGGAATGAGAAAGGACTGAAACGATGTTCGCATTTTAAGATTATTCAAGGTGGTTTTTTTTCGTTAAATAAAAAGGTAAGAAAGAATATCCATGACCTTTAGTAAATGGTTTATTATACATATTGTGTTTTCTTCTTTTTTCTTAAAAAGGTGATAAACGAGCATGTAAATCTGCCGCCCTTGCGAGCTATAACAAGAGCCGCATTTGTCAAAAGAGATCTATTTGTTGTGGCAATGGTGTGGCCTCGTGTGACCTGCATACGCTTAAACTACAAATTTTAATATTCTGTTTAATCAAAGATATTTTTTTTTAACATTTTCCTTTATATATGACAAGATGTACAGCAAAGAACGGTTACAGGGAGCACCATTTGTTATAAATATCTGAATTGGAGTATACCAAAATATTGGGATAGTTAGTCCAATTAGGAGGTAACTTTTTACCCTGTAAAAGTTAAGTAATGGATGAGAGAAATAGAACGTATTGAACTTCAGACACTACGCAGAGTTAGTTTTCTTTATTGAATTTTTTTTTACCAAGTGCGCTTTTTACTTTATATTTACTTTCCCTAGTACAAGCATCGGCGAATTCGATCAAGTCGGCCGTAGTTTTTACGAGTACGCAAACGCGCCACGGCCGCCACTCTCGAATCAACGGATTAGTCACGCTCACAGTAAATCACGTAAATCACAACGCGCCGGAAAGCACGAAAATCTCACGAGAAATGGATGTGGCAAAGTTTGAAAGATTCAACGAGATCTCGGCGTTAATACGTTTAAAATGTTTTCATTTTTTTTTCTATTTAGAGTTATTGACACTAATCTGTTATAACATTCATTATTAAGAAGATTAGCGACAAAACAACCCCATAAAAATATTGCACTCTCGGATAGACCTCGTCAGGAACGCAGTTAAAACATTTGTCCTAAGCGTGCCTTACTCGTATCTTAAACCGTAAACAACACTGTTTAGTGCGTTTTGTTACGTGACGATTTTTGACACGCTTTTAAATTCATATAACCTCTATTCACATAATTAACAACATTTAGTAATGTAATAACTCAAAAATATCAATTCTACATGTTCAATAGCGCATCCATGTTTCCAAACTCCGCGCCCCGAAGCGAATTACAAAAGCGAGCTTTGCCTTTCATTGCACGAAATCGAATCCACGACCGCACCGTAAGCTTATTTGTTGTACAATTCCAATCTTTTAATCCACATACAATTGTTGGAAATAGCGTAAAACTCTGCTATGGTGGTCTGTGGTGGACAGTTCGGTAGTGCCATTGGATCCTCAGTTGCGATATTGTAGTTACAACGCGATAGGTCGTGTTAAATATTCCAATCTATATCTATAATCCTCACTCTATCAATACTGACCATCGAATTCCTCCCTCGTTGGTGGCAAATGCGATTACCGATATCTAGGTCTATCTAGAACCTGAGTTCTATTCCGGGGGAGATTGAACCCAGGTGGGGTCTAGTCCACAATACTCGCCCGAAATTTGGATTTGTACCGGTGAACGGTTTTCCATCTACAATATTACATGATACCTAGGCATAGCTGGTGAAAATACAGGCGGAATTGTTTCGAATAGACTGTTGCTGTTGGATCTACTGGCCTTTACAGCGTCACCGAACCGCCGGTCGCCGGCTACACGTGTCGATACAGGGCGGAATATGTTCCATTCTGTAAGAGGGTGGTAACAAACCAGTCGACCCGTCCCATGCGTGCCGCCGCCAAAGGTCTACCGCATAAATATAAATGAAATGTTTAATTTTTAATACATAATTATTTGCTCCGCCTTTCGACCTGACTACCTGCAATAACCGTTAAATGTTCAATACCAGATAAATTCTTTACGCACCACCACTGTGACGCTCCCACGAACATTAATCACAGCGATAAGCTGAATTATGACGTTCAGTGACAAACGAGGAAAGCACAATGAACCGAGAAGGTCACTGCATCAGGTATGGAAAGGTCAGCTTTGTTATGTAAATATTAAGGTGTGCGCACACTTGCCGCCGAATAAACCGCACTTAATTATAGTAAATTTTGATCGATTAGTCATAGTGGATTTATTTGAAAGAAAATGTTAACACAATTGGTTCGCCGTGATTGAAACTTGAAAACGATTGAAACGCAAATAAATGTGTTCATAGTATTGTCTTATTGTATTGACTTAGAACTCGAAAAAGATTTTTAATTACAATATTTTATCGTTGGTCAAGTCGTTCCTAGAGCGAATGCTCAGCTAGAGGTCCTGGGTTCAATCCCCGGGCCGGGTAGTAACTATAGGGTTTATAAATGAAAATGCCAGGCAGTCGATCAGTCAGGCCTACCCCTACAGGTAAATACTGGCGTGAGTTGCTGTTGTTCACATTATACATACTAATTGAATGTGATTGAACGCGATGGTGCTATGCCGTCGATTAATTGTGCATTGGTCTTTAAAACTGCTTTTACCTGTATCAATGAAGCGATTACGATAAAAAATCGTCTTATTAACTGATTCCTTTAAGGTCCATAAGGAAAAAAAAAGCCTCTTCATCAGTGTCCCATTTTATACGAAAGAGCTGCTATGATATCTATGACAAGGCATGTGATACATTTTAGTAAACACACATATGATTTAAAAAATCAAAATAAATTATTTCATTCAGGGATTTGAACCCCCGATCCTCTTTTCGAGAGTCCTTGTATTAATCCACAAGACTATCTTATACAGTACAGTGTTATGTGATGATGTTACTTATCGTAAGTTACTCACATGAACTTTCAATTACACTCATTACGACTTAGCCGATAATGCTCTAAATGAAATCTTTGTGAGCTCGCAACTCCCTAGGGAACCAGAGTAATGGATCACACCTGCAAGAGTTATGCCGTGATTTGATTGACTGTATGTGGGTCTATTTGTAATGCTAATCTGATTAGTAATTAGAGAGAACAGCGTAAGATCTGATACTGATACAATCTCAGTAAAGCTGAAATGTTTTGCAAGACAGTCAGCTACGTTGCCTCTCTATATTAACAGGATAGCAAACGAACTGGCGAAATCGAGAACAATTATTAAGACAAACATGGAATTCTACTATACCTTTAACAGATTTATATGTAACAACTGAAGTTAGCATGATGGTTGTTTAGTAGCTATTTTCTCCGCGTCGTACCTCACTCAGCCTTTTCACTCCGCACCGTGTCACACTTTAATTCCGAACAACTTGTCTACTTATACATAGATACATAGAAGTCATTGCTTATAGGCAGACAAGACACTGAGTTGATTTAATGCTAGTTCCATTTCATTGTTTTGAATGGCGCCAACGGCGACATGCTCGATTGACAAGGTTTTAGTACGTTCGACATGTTTATGATTTGTTGATGCAATAATGTTGGTGTAAGGAGTAGCGCTACGCCCACTGTGTTCTATGAATATTGTTGTAGCTCCATTATTCTGTGTGTGAGTTGCCAGTGCGCTCTAGTCGAAAATATATCTGCTTTTTGAGATATGAGATATTCAAATCCTATTAAAAGACTTCTAAGTTACGTAATCCTTACCCACAATGCAACCGACGAGCGCGCATGAAATGTTTAATAACAGCTGAAGAAGCGAGTTTGGCATGAGTTTGTATGTACATTTTTGCACAATTGCCCCGTAGTTTATAAGTAACGTCTATCTCTGTCTGTCTGTCTGTCTCTCTCTCTCTCTCTCTCTCTTCAGCCTGTATTTGCAGCCACTGCTGCACATAGGTACGCCACTCAACCCGATCTTCAGCTCTCCTCATCCACTTGCATCCACGCTGTGAAGGCAAAAGCAACTGTCCATTTGAAAAAGGACCCGTAGCTGCATCCAGTGATTCTCAAAAGACCGTTGGATAGATTTATGGAATAGCCATTCGTCTAGTGGTTGCAATTGAGTCCGTCCGGTGTGTGGTAAAAGACTCATCAACTCATGGAGATTCCTTATCTAAAGAATGTGTGAAAAGCAGTAATACCCCAGTGTGGCTTAAAACGTTGAAAACGCTTAGAGATTTCCACTAGACTATAATCATTGAGCTGTTTTACTAAATCTTTGAATAAATGCAAATTGCTTTAAAACAATGCATCCCTATTGCAACTACTGCGCAATTGACAGAAAGACAAAGGCGTTAAAAAGAACAATCCAACGACGCCCCGAGGCTCCCGGACATTTTTGCTATCTCAAAGCCTTAATTGGACCGGTTTGGACCGGACCGAATCATACTTGCTAATTTAATTATTAAAGCGTTTAATGTAATGGCAAATGGAGATTGGTACGTATTTTCGATCAATTAACTATTTTTATTCAACATCTACTGGGGTGCGCTTGGACTGGTTTTGTGGCTAATGAAAGTGAGTTTAAGTTTAAAATTATTTCAATTATTAAATTTCAATGCGGTACATAACTTGAGTTTGAGGACATATTTAAAAAAAAAAAGTTTACTAGCAATTCTCATTTGGCACAAGCGTTTCTATAAACTGATATCTTTTTTGTGTATTTTTAAACATATTTCTTTATATTTTATAGATTATATTATAAAATATCCTGTCAAGCAAACACTACCTTATGGTAAGTCTTCATTGATACCTCGATACGGTACGGTACCAGAAAAGTGACCAGTGAAACGCAGGCTCTAAAAGAGGCCATTCTTAAAGAACTCAGCGATGAACCTTAACAGGAATCTTAATCAGCAGTTTAGGTACCTACATGTTGGCAACAATAAAAGTTTACGAAAGCATTTCGTGGAGGTCTACTGCAAATCGAGTCACCGTGGACCGTCTTTGGCCAGTACTGGTGTAAGCTAAAACAAACTACACCGGAGGAAGTTCCAAGAAATCTCCTACATTACTTCCACCGTCCCACCCACACACCG
>DWIW01000026.1:0-13702 GCA_018248535.1 Hovala pardalina | reverse complement strand
AAGAAGGGTAATATTTTGTACAAAAAAAACATTTTGCACGCAGACAATCGTCTTTATACCGTAGGTGTACTCAAACGCCTATAACCGATGGCTATGCAAGAAATGATTGATGATAATTAAAATAGGGAAAGTATCTTTAGTTAAGTGGGAAGTATCTTTAGTCTCTGCCTACCACAATTGAAAGGCGTCAACTTATATATATATATATGTATGTACTTCCATACATTCATACGCCTTGCAAGCCTGCGAGATATAGATCTAATCGTTACAGAATACAGCTATATGAAATACAGACTTCTATCATGATACAGAGTTTAGCTTACATAATTTTTTACTTTGCAGATAGAACTTAAAATGTAGATACATATATTTTATTTTATTTAATGATACAACTTTGTCCCTGCGTTATCATATAGTGCATATGTTCCGGAGCACAAATAAAAAAGTTTATCTATATATGTATAACTGAATGCCATCTGCGACGCAGCATGAATAGTAATTTAGAATTCCAACATATTTTACAAATATGAATAATATATTTACATATATGTACATAAACTGCACATAAGCAGAAAAACCGTAAATTCCTGGGACTTCTCGAATAATATACTGTCACTTTTGTCTCTTGGCCTTTCTCGCTTGACTGTACTTACGTTTACATAAGCCTTGCAAGTGTCAGTCGTGTTTAAGACGCCGGCCAGCGGGAACACGATGATGGGTATGAAGGAAGTCATCGCTAGAGGTATACATTCGGTCACCCAGAAAATCGCCATCACCACGAGACAATAAGCACACCACTGGTAGTTCTGGAATAAACAAATGTTTTAACAACAAAAACATAACTCGACTGTTTAAAATACGAGTGCTAGATTAACTGATAAACTTGAAGAAGAAATTAAAAACTTGAATTATAATTCAAACATAGAACAGTACAATACACACCTTAGGCGGGAGCGGTGTTAGTGTGAGAATTGCCAAAAGCGGTACCACCACGCACAGCACTCCACGCCAGTGTACCACTAGAAACATTTTCAGCTTCTCCATGGTTTCCAAATCAGGTTCTTCGGTTCGTCTAACAATATTTGTTAAATATTAAATTGGAGTACGTTTTGAGTTGTTCAACAGTTCGGTGGACACGGTGCGCTAAAGACTTCCAACTATGATTGGCCATACTTATTACAATCGGTGACCATACTCGAGATAGTGGGAGGGTAGTCAGTAAAGTAATGAGACCTCACTCAGTAGTAAAGAAAAACAAGAACCGAAGGCCTAATGAAAAACGTCGATATATTTTGAATTTTATGTAAAATCAAGTAGAGTCAAACAATCTTTTGGGCGCAACCTACATAGTGGCTCTCCGCAGGGCACGGATCTCTCCTCGTAACTGAGGATAGCATATATTTTACTTCAACACGCTGCTTCAATGCGGATTAGCGAAGGGGTTAGTGGCCAACCCGATTGTCGGAAGTTTTTAGGCCACTCCAAGGCCTCCAATATGACTTAACGGGGACCGACGGCTTAACGTGCCCTCCGAAGCTCGGAAGCCCTCGAGCTTGCTTAACTGGAACGGCCAAGCTTTTGATGAATGAATATAGAGTACTTTAAAATTAATATATTAAGGAATATTAAGGAATCACTTAACACCAGCGAAGGAAGAACGATGTTGTTGTTAAACGAACTTATCAATTTACACAACTAAATAACTGACAAGCTCCAGACAAAACAATCGGAATTAAAAGTTTACTTACAACATGTTTTCGACGTTTTATCAATTAGTTGGCTTAAAACATAAATTGGATCCGAGTGACTGTATTTGATGACAGTTGTATTTCATTCTAAATATTTGAATTATGTCAAATTCATTGGTTTCTTCTTTAATTCTTGCTAGACAGTTAGAAGAAATACCAGCCTTGTAAAAACTTTTTTATTTGGGTGAACTTGTACAAATCTAGTTTGGTAACGCTATAAGGGCCGGTATAGCCAGCAGACAATTCGAAAAATAAATAAATTAACATATTACCTATGTACATGTTAAAAGCAAACTATTGTTCTGTTAACTGATTGATAATATTCTAAGTATTCAAGGTCATACAAAATTCATCATGAATTACGATAGAACGATGAAAAGTTTACTACAATACAACATCGAACGAGAAACATTGAAATCCGACAAAAGCATTCCGGCTGACGTTGTTTACATAGCCGTTTTCCGTGCGGGCGCAGTCAGTTAGGAAACTAGTGGGTTTTAAATAAAGTGCGAAGTGAAATGGCAGACAAGAAGATATACTTCTATTAGGTATATAGACACACTGAACGGAACTTATAAACGCTTACTAAGTTAAGGTTAATTCTCAAAAACTTTTAACGTTAATGTACTGTTTGCTGAAACTTAGTAATCGTTTTCTACGGTGCTCGATATCTCAAGCGACACAATTTACACTGTGCTATTATTTCTACAATCCGAACAACTTGTCTAGTAAACATAGAAGTCTTCGAACAAGATGGCATGTAGCCCGGCAACACGCAATCGCCTCCGTGCACCGAGCCACGTGGGAATCCGTTCCTTACTTCCCGAACCCGTCAGTTGGGCGGCGAATCGCTCCTCGCGCGCCCGTGCCGTGTGCTTTGTATTGCTACAATCAAATGTAAGGTCCTGTGTTCGGTGGTGATAGTAAAATGTAAATGCAACTGTATTCACAAGTGCTGTCAAGCTCAAGATAAAATGCGTGACGTACACAGTTATTAGCAGCGTGCAGGACTTCGGGAACTGTGTTTGCTCTTGAAATTGTTCAACAGGTAAGATTACAAGTAATAATTATTGTTTTTTTTTTAAATAGGAAATTTATGTTTAAGAAAAGTATGAAGATGAAATTGTAATGTCTTTCGTGTTGTAATGGACTTTCGTCATTGTGAATTCCAATTAGCTGTATTGTATTTTCGTCGCCGTTAAAACTTTACGATTGTATTATTTAGATTACACCGTTGCCAACAGAATCTTTGATCTAAGATAAATACACCTCTTCAACTTGGAAAGAAAAATCTAAATTTCTCTTTTTATTTATTTTTCATTTATATTTTACTAAAACAAAACTATTTTTTTTAATATAACAATTAAGTTTTTAAAGTGCAATTATACTCAAGCCGACTTCATTCCTTGTAACTTTCATTGTAAATAAATAATTCCCGATTGTAGCATTAACAACAACAAGTTAAATTTAATCAAAAATGCGATCATCTTGAAACCATCTCTGCACATTAAATGCAAATTTACGTGTTATTAAGGTAAATTTAAACGTTAAACTTTACGACCACAAGTTTATGTTGACACAAATATCGTTTCCTGAGCAGTTTTCTAACCGGGATGTTTCTAGCTCCGGACGTATCCGAAACTTATGGGATAATTATTCGATAAAAAATTATGTCAAAATTGTTGTTCAGGTATTTCGTACTTACACAGTTATTTCTTGATTTTATTCTTTCCCTGCACTCTGATGTTGCAAAAAAAGCTATAGTACGATACATTATATACACAATATGAAAATTTAATCAAATAGATCTAACGATTACACTCCTTTTTATATTTCGTGAGAGTGACTCTGTATATTGCATTCCGAAGTCTATTTAAATTATGGACAGCTGAAACCAGTGCGACTTTCCTAATGATACTTTAAGCCGCTTACACATAATTTAAAAAAAAAATGAAAATTTATGGTATAAACAAACATATAGAAATAATAAATTCAATTGAAATACGAATCTTTGATTTACATGTCTACAAACGCGGCAGATTTATATAAACACAAAATTTGCAATATGCATAATGCTTTGGTAATGCTAGCTCTCAACCAGGTCGGAGACTATCTTGGGTCCCCCACGCCGGTCGCCTAACGATAATGGCGGCTGTTCATCATGCCCTATCATCACGGAAATGTCCCTTTTAAACTTTCGTCTTTACTTACTTTTGTCCCATTAAATCTTTAATATTACAACTAATACTTAATAATTAGGCTACCTACCATTGGGGATCTTGCTGCGTACTCGTTTTCTATTTTGTAGATAATAAAACCTCCGCTTAATACTTACATAAAAACGTATACCGCGAACGTGTTGTCAATTATACAGTTCGTACGAGAAATGCCTAAAGTGGAAATAAACTATTTTGCAAGCTCCGATCCCACGCGCCGTAGAAAATCCTTCCTAGCTATAACTGAAATTGTTTTGCGATAGCGTATGAATACTTTATTCTATATTACCTTAGACGTAACAACACAAAAGAACCTTAAAAAAACAACTTGCCATTATTTATTTATCAATAAATTAATGTGGACTTTTATAAAGATTTGGATGCCTTAAAAAGAAAGTAATACTCTACACATACGTACATTATACAAATAGATTATTATGTCATAGGTATTAATTGAATGACCTAATAATTATGTAAATAAACCTGAAACCTACAGATGACGTCATAAAGCTTCGTTATACAGATTAGGAGAAAACATGCTGCCAGATAAACTTATCAATAACTGATTTGTTAAGTGGAACTAAATTTACAGTTCATTCCACAATTTAAGTCTTGCGTCTCAAATACTGAGCGACGCTTATTGAGTTTGTACAGGATTTGTTATGATGGGAAATATTAACTTACGAAAAGAAATTCCTTTTTTTGATAAGAGCCTAGTTCGTGAGTTCAAATCCCGGCACGCACCACTGATTTTTCAAAATGATGTGCGTATTACAAAGTAATTATCACGTTGCAATTCAATGAAGGAAACATCGTGAGGAAACCTATACCTCTGAAAGTTCTCCATAAAGTTAGGTGTGTGTAGTCCACCAATCGACACTTGTCCAGCGTGGTGGACTAAGGCATAATTCCCTCTCATCCTGAGAGTAAACCCGAGCCCAGCAGTGGGACAATATGGGTTACGATGACTACCTTTGGAAGTTTATATAAAATTATTTGCAACCTATTGGTATGTGTTCGCGTAACACTTTAGTGGTTGACAACAAGTTGTTTTATTAATTCCGACTGAGCAAGTCAAAAAGTCAATAAAGCGCTGCCAACTTTCTCACGTAGACAACCAATACCATTAATTAAAATTTACTAACGAATAGTTTGACTGTCAACGTGCTGCCAAAAATATTTTTTCTATTGTCTCTTACAACGGATCGGTATCCAATCATGTGTAAATATAATTCAGCTCGCTCTGAGGGACCCCAAAGGGGAAGGCTGTGTGTATTAATTCCATTTTTGAATAGTTATGCTTAGGTCCCAAGTTTATGGTGGGCATATCTAGGTAGGAAACCAAGTACTTAATGGCTGACAGGGGATCAAACCCAGGACTTATCAGTAGCACTTGCGACCGTTAACTACGAAAATAGGTCCGTTTGCTAATTTATCCTATGTAACATCGATAGTCTCATAATAATTCCATTTTTATATGTAAAATATCCCGTGAGTATGGTTCATAAATTTTGCATACATAAGAGGTAAATTAACTTAACATCTACCTAATATCATGATACTAAATATTGATCAGAGTTCCTGGCTGAAGACAATTTGACATGAAAGGGGCGCAAATATCGACTATCCCCGGAGATGCTATCTGAGCTTACTGAAGCATTCCATAACATCACGTAATATTGTATAACTCAGATGAGTGAATACCTACTTGAATGTCTAAAACCTGTCTAGAAAAACACACTAATTTAAAATTTGGACATTCAAAATCTGAACATACAAGCATGTACTTTGCAGACTTCAAAAAAAACTTTTCTAAAGTAAAGTTTGTTTTAAAAACTTTACATTATTTTCATGTGCCTGTTATACTATATTAATAATATATAATATAATGGTACTTGTGCAATATTATTTTCTAGTCTATTCTTTGTTTTTTTTCAAATAGGAATAGCTGTCCTATTCGTTTGAGATGTAGTAAAAATGTAGGACAAACATGAACAGCTCATTCACAAAAAGAATTATTGTATTATTATATATTTGCTTTGACAACAATGAATCTTTTTCGTGGTATTTTCTCACTATTCAACAAGTGTGTACAGCCTTAATTGATAATTTGTGTCTGCCAAAGACAACTCCTGTTGCTCGAAGTAGAGTAAGTGGTTTGGTCGCTGCTCTCGTTTTTGTATTATTATTGTAGTATGTATTATTATTATTTACTTCACTGTACAAAAGCAACCCGTTCCAGTTTATTAGTTAGCACTATAAACTTATTTAGTTTCTGTAGCCAGTAGGAGCGCATGCTACAAATTAAATGTATTTATTTTTATTCTTTTTAAATGGAACAAATAACAATAAAATGTTTAAATAAATTGATACATGTTTGTGTGTCAAAACCTCTAATACGAGCGTTATACAGTAGATTTTTTACCATGTCAATATTCCGATGCTTCTTTAACAAATTAACCCCCAGTACTCCCTTCAAGGCTCGCCAAACAGCGGGACCTTAAACTCACCAGGTGTGAAAACATCTGTAGTATGCTCGTATAGAGAGAAATTAACCCAGGGGCCCGGTAATCCCTTATGAGGCTTGAGCGCAAAGCCGCGACATAGGATGACAATAAAACAAATGATGCTCAAACAAATAAGCCAAAAGCGATGCAAACTGTCAAAACATACTCTTAGATTCTAGGCAGCAAACGCAGCAAAACGCGGACACAGAAGATCTAATAGCATATGTAGTTATACGCGGTTTTGTTAGTTCGCACCGATCTATTTTGGGATCGAAACAATGTGTGAAGCGGTGAAGTACTCGTAAAAAAAATGTAGGGCGACATTGGCAGCTGAAAACAAGGTCTTGTGTGCTTTCCAATATAGCTTGTTAATTTAAAACTTAAAATACTCTCAACAAAACTCATACTTAACGCCTATAATTCCTAGAAGCAGAAAGCATAATTCATGATAGTCATCAGTCAATCATTAGTCTTCCCTAATAATTCTGCTATATTACGTAAACATTTCGATTCGATTCCATAGCATCCTTTCCGTAAGACGACACAGCCGCTATCCGTTAGACTAAAAAAAGTTCTCTAAGGTGTGTGAAGTCCGCCAATCCGCAATTGGCCAGCGTGGTCGACTAAGGCATAAATCCCTCTCATCCTGAAAGGAGACCCGAGCCCAGCAGTGGGACAGCATGGATTGCGACGATGATGTTAACATATCTATTTAGTACATTAAGTAAGTACATTTTGTATTAAGTGCTTCTCAAATTCAAAGCGATTTTATAATACCTCTTATCGGATTTTTGCAAGAGAGACGTTAAAGCACACCCGTCAACTCTCTGGGTAAAACAGATAAAATGATTTGCCCTATAAAATAAACCGAAATTATAATAAAGTTGTTTAAACTTTAAGGTAAAATCGTTAGCTGACACTTTATTGATGGTCCATTCAATTTCACCCAATGAACAAATCATCAATTTTAATCTCTCTGCAAAAGTGTTTCTGAACCGCTGTCAAACGTGATATTTTAATTATCAAGTTACATTTTCAAACGAATTTGTCGTCGAATTCAATCCCCTTGTATAATTAATTTTAAAGGGAAAAGTTTAATTAACCAACCAATTTTACATTTATCTGTCACATTCATTAATGTTTATTCAAATTTTGTATTCAAATGGTAAAGGTTTAAGAGAGTTTTTGTTTCATCGGAATAACATCAGTTCCAACAGTTTTAACGACGTTTTGTTTTTATTTTCAGCCTTTAAGTGTATTTAACTATAAAATGTATTTAACAAAAATCTTACTAATATGGCCCAACACATGAATAACTATGTATTAATTTATTTATTTATAAGTAAAAAGTTAAGATGCGGACTTAACTATGTTATATAGCCTAGTTGTTAATCGCAATTAGTTACCTGACAAATTACGTGAAGTGAAGTCCAACGCGAATTGACTATGTACGGACAAATGTCCACAATCATACGCATTTCTATGCGAATCACGTTAAATCTTGACTAGTATTAATGCACCAGTCAAGGAGTTGGACTAAGTACTTAATAGCCACCGAGCTTCCAGGATTAGGGCAATTCGAAAGGGTAGCCGGCCAACTCGACACTCGAAAGACTTTAAGCCGCTTGAACGTACCGCCGGGGCTTAGTGACGGTTATCTAATATGAGCGGAGACGACTGATAACAGTACCCTTCAAAGTTGGTGGGAGCTTTTTTCTTAATTTAATTAATTTTCATACATATATAATAACAACGTGATTGGGCTAGGTAGAGATATGTAGAACCCACTTGTCATGAGTATCTTTATATCCAAAGTTATAATAGGTGGTGAGTCTATGGCCCCATATAAAGAATATAAATCTAGACTTCCAGCTGCATTTCAAGTAGAAAATACAATCAAAATAAATGAACTTTATAAAATACAAAATTGTAGCTCGATCATCAGCTTACGTTTTATTCCAACCCTCAACGTTTACTAGCCATTGAGGTTTTAGTGATAAATAAAAACAACTTTTCACATACTGCAGAACTGGTACAAATACCTACAATATTATCGTCCGATCGTTTAATCTACCAATACAGTGCTACTGGAAGCTATCGTTGTTCAAATATTCGCACTTCAATACTGATACGGTCTACTGTGGGGCTTTTATCGTTACACTTGTTTTCATGGCACTTTGTTTTCCACGTTTTCTGGCTATATTTTTTAATAACGTAGCAAACGAGCATGTAGTCATTATCTGTTGTCCATGACGCCAGTGACATGCTACCGGTTACATAAGAACAAGCAATGAAAGTTTCTTGACGTCTCTTTTTTTTCATTCTTGATTTACAGTTAATGTTTTGGCTTCTATTCTGACTATCGTTGGGTGGCCTAACATAATCCGGGTTTTAAGTTTCCTCACCATTTCACAGTAGGTATACCATCTTTATTAACTTCGTAAAACAGGTTGCACTAATTTAAAAAATATAAGTGTATAAAATTTAATAAAATAACGTTGCGAAATCAAATTTAATTATTTGTCCGTGGTCATTTTAAAATTTCAAAGCCTCTCTCTTTGTAAGGCAGACTTTCTAAAGATTCATATAATAATGTCGCTACGTCTATCTGTAGAGGCTGCCAGTGGCAGGCTTATTGTGAGATGTAAAGCCTCTTTGAATGGCGCCCTAAACCCATTTGGAGTTTGGCAAAATTGGACCGCGATTGCAGTAATTATGTATATTGTTTACATTGCCATCTATCCGTAGGAAGACTTGTTAGCGTGATTTGAAACCAAGGCAAGCTCGTTCAGTTCCCTTACTGATCAATACTGATCACAATGGTTAAATTTTAGTATTCCTTTAATCATACTTAAAATTCAGATGTTTAGTTTTAGATATAATCGTAAAATTGTTTTTGTTATTAAATGCTAGAAAAGAATAATCTCGTTAACAATATTTGACAGAAAAGACAGAAAAGTGCTGAGTTTGGGATGCTGCCAACTTTAGTAAAGATACAAGTGAAAAATAAAACATTCATGCTTTTATATAAATTAACATTGATAACACAACAATCATAACAAAGCAGTGTTTTTCCTAGAAACTGGTTGCACGTCAACAAAGTGAAATACGCCTTATCTACACTGTCAAAGGAAGCATAACGATAAGAAAACTTAACACGACTGGGAGAATGCTGACATGTGTAGGAAACTCGCACAATAGAATGGCGATTGTCGTAGAAATACATAACATTATAAAATAGTTGTTAAATCCTTAGCGCTTGTTTCTAACTTACAGGATATTAAATTTGCTAGCAACTCACTAAAGTGCTTGAAAAATTTGGCCTGTATCAATTCACTTACAGATTGTAGTGTAACAGTCGCTCTACAAACTTATTTAATACCTAAATTGTGAGAAGCATCCCAAAATTCAATATAAATTCCTCACTTCACACAAGTTTTCCAACATAATAATGGAAGTTGACCTGACCTACTTGCTAACAATGCAATAATACTGAACGAGTTGTGTTTAATGCTGACACTACAAGTTTTATTAAAACTACTTTCTTGGATATATACTAACTAACTAACTAAACAAAATACTAATTAAATTAACCAAACCCTTATTCTTATAAAATGCACGAAGGCATTAAATTTTCGTGGTATGAATATAATGATATTCAAACTTTTTTTGTGCTTAGTGTTTGAAAAAGGGAGTGGAAAAGGATTGTTTTATCCAAGATTTTATCAGACGATTTCTATTTTTTTTTAAACTGGTATGCTCATCAACATGTGGTTAGCCCGTAGTATCTACGCTTCTATAATTTTCATTCTGTTATTTAAAACATTTGTCCAAATTTACTTGAACCTTACCTCATTATCATGTCTGAAATTAGGTTTTACTAGATGAGACTAAGTCGTTTTTTGCTTTTCCATTTTCCTTGCTACTTTTCCTCTCAAATAATCACTGGTCTCCATCACAAATCAAATGAGAATTCGATTCGTATTTTTGAATAAATTATGCATGACATTTTATCGTTCTTTGTTTCGACGTAAGTTTTCTTTCAGGCGGTATCTTTTTCATTGTCTGCCGCAAGACATAAGTACGTTTTCAAATACTGCGCAATATATCTTTTTAACATTATTACGAGTCAGGCAATTAATTTATCACCAGTAAAGAATGCGTACGGTATTTAAGTAGGCGTAGTACGAAAATATTAATGTCTATATCTTTATTTCAAACGTTACGTTGGTAACGGAATGTCTTCCGGTAACATTTAATCGGATTGAGAGATACCATTTAATACATACTTACATACACATATACATAATTTCACGCATTTAATTTATTATTTAAGGAACGCATTTGCCTGAAGTTCGATTCTTCTAACGTTTAATTTGCTTTGGCAACAAACTAGGTTTTTATTGAACAAAATATTTCAACAAACAGACATGTAAATCGATGAAAAGATACCGGTTTATAGACACCTCAGTCCCCTATTGAGTCCCGGGGGATAGATTCCCTTCCTTTCGTGCACATCTCGACCCTCGGCTTCCGGGGGATTTGAAAGGACGGTAACAAATTTATAGTACCTACGGAATAGGTGGATAGTACACAATATTTGTAGGTAAAACGGAGCTGAAAAACAATGTTATGGCTTTGCCTTCCGATATTCGTATACTTGCTTGCTCTTACCTATAACCTCAAGGTTGCTTAGAATACCTATAAGTCAGTATATTAACTATATAATTGATGCGCATTTCAATCAGAAACTATCCGTTCCTGAAAATACTTTTCCTTCTATTAATGATACCTATGACTTACGAGTAAAAGCAACAACAAATTTTCTATACTATTTTGCAGTTGTATTGTCGACGGTACATTTATCATTTATCATTTAAAAGAAATAATCAATAAATATACTAATTTGATAGTGAATAAATTAAATTACAGTGTTTCAGTCTGTCACAATTAAACACTGGCAAAGGTTTCAATCGACATTAATCGAATACTCGGCTCTCGATTAAAGCCCGGAGCTCATAATTGCTACTTCGACTCTGAACTGGAAATCAGTTCAGCTTATAGAGAGTTCCTTATTATCTTGTTCCATCAACATTTAATTACTGGCGGAGTTTACAGCCTACGTGTTAAGGTTAGATATAAGATCATTATAAAAATTAAAATCCCTCAAAGTTACATTAAATTAAATTAATTAATAAATGTTGTTCATTACTTACTTACTTTAGTACGGTAAACGTAGCTGGTAGATAATGCCTATATATGTATTTTTAATTTTATAAGTCGCTTAACGCGCCTACATTAATGGCCAGAAAAAACTTATTTCAATAAATTTATCCCATGTATGTAATATAATTCATGCCAAACATAAAAGTTTATTCAAAATCGGTTCATCGGTTTCTGCACAACTACAATATAGGACTATATTTTGGACTTTCTTATAAAATATTTTTTTTTATTAGCTTAATTATTATTATATATGAAAATAAGTATTTGGATGATCAGAAAAATAATTACTTGTCACCGATCTCGTATTATCCATTTACCCCTATATCTTCCTTTCCTACTTCCATCCTTTGAATCCTGTTCGCTCTGAGCTC
Source organism: Hovala pardalina (assembly GCA_018248535.1). Lineage (NCBI taxonomy): Eukaryota > Metazoa > Arthropoda > Insecta > Lepidoptera > Hesperiidae > Hovala > Hovala pardalina. The sequence goes on along the minus strand of DWIW01000026.1, from coordinate 1,634 downwards.
TTATTTAAATTCCAAGGCCCTTTGAAAATCTTAATGCCTATCGGTTACTTCGCGGTTCAGATGAGTCACGGTTTAAGTATGTACATAATTGTACTTATCATGGATCGTAAGGGTTTTGGCGACAGACCGGCGTCGTTGGTGACGCAGCGTCTCCAATGTTTACACGCTTCGTACAGGGCTTGTTACTTAAGCTTGTTTTCGAATGGATGTTTGCTGTTGGCCCTACTGGCCTTTAAAGTGTCACCAAATAAGGGCGAGCTAGAGGAGCTTCGCCTGCACCATTTAATTATACCTAATGTTGAGCTGTTGTTTTGCTTAAGTCGAGAGGATTCAGGTTTGAGTTTCATGATTTAAGTTATGAGCTTTATAAGAAAATAGACCGTCACCTGTTGAAGATTAATATTGTAATACAAATTTTTCATTATTTTCATTTTTTTCATTTTCGTTTTTCATTTTCACTTATATCTGTTTGTAAAGGCTTACTGGTGTTATTTGTTGTCTTAACCAAACTGTTTAAAATCAATCCCTCAATACCTATAACGACTACTGGAGCTAATATTCTCACTATTTAAAATACCATTACCGTAATAGATCCCTGAGGTCAAACTACTAAATCGTCCAAACGTCCCAAACTAATTTTGATGACGGCTTAAGGGAATTCTATTGGGATTTATTATATTTATACTTTAAGGGTAGCAATGGTCTTCCAATGAGATTGCTATCTGTTACTTTTTAAAATGTAGTTTTTGTAGTAAAATAAATATAGCAGAAAATATAATAGTAAGTAATGTTAAAAATGTATATTAATATTTATTTTTATAATACACAAGTAGGGCAATAGAAAAAAATCGTGACCACATATCGTTACCTATGGTCAAAATCAGCACTTTTTTGTTATGTTGTACATGTAGATTGCCATTTACAATGATTAGACTTTTAAAACTAAGAGGAATTGACAGATATTTGCTTCCATCATTTGAAAGTTGCTTTTAACCCTACTGGCCTCTACATCGTCCCTGAACAGGTGTCTCAAAAGAAATAATAATAGTTAAACAGACGGTCGCTATACGATAAAAATGACACGTCATAGTGGGGAACACCCTTAGCGTTATGAACACTCCCACATCGAAATTTCTCCCTAAAAATAGCATTTTGCATGCATAGCACATGACGTGTGCGATGAATCATAATAATTGCTAGAGCTTTCATTTAGTTTTATTCATTTACCATCGAAATTGAAGGCGTTAGTACCACGTGTTTCATGAATACCAAAGTAGGCAATGACTTGTTTTTTGTTATATAGAAATGTGGTGTTCGCTTTTTATTAATGTTATGCTCATTATCATAAATTAATTTTGAGTAAATCTCTTCTCAGTAAATTTTTTCATTTCATTTCAATTATTAACTAAATAAATACTTAATCATTTAACAAATTAGTACATGGACAAGCTAGTTGACAACTTAGAACTCATCCAAGTTTCCTCATAATTAAGTAAGCGTTTAGTTGCCTAATGGATTAAATACTCAAGTATAATCTCATTCTATCTCAATATAATTTCATCTAAGCTCAGCGTGGGGATATAGCTCAGTGGTAGAGCATTCGACTGCAGATCGAGAGGTCCCCGGTTCAAACC
>DWIW01000025.1:0-13729 GCA_018248535.1 Hovala pardalina | reverse complement strand
CGATGGGTGGAGTATGCGGATCAGTTCCACATGAGTTATGATGCGAGTCAGGTATGGTTCATCTAGAATAGAATAAAATAATTTAAATAAATAAAGTTTTATTTGTAACAAATGTTTATACAAACCACATATTAGTAAGATAGGTGGATTACTTATAACAGTCATTTTGTACGCCTTATTTGTAGAATAAGGTATATTATTATTTATAGAAGCCATGATAGCCTAGTGGTAGAACATACAGCCTTTAAGTGAAATGATGACAAACCCAAGCATGCACCACTGATTTTTCTAATTTATGTGCATATATTTGTTGCATTTCGGTGAAGGAAACGGAGATGCAAGCCTAGCAGTAGGACAACATGGGTTGCGATGATAATCTCATTGGATTTGGCCCTTTAAGTTATAAGCTAGAGAAGACTTATATTGGTAAAGGTACCCCCTCACATGTTTAATGTGGGGAACCTTTCAATGCTCTCCAATTTCCATGGAGCAGTGGCCTGCTGCAGGCCACGGATCTCTCTTAACCAAGGAGGCCTAGACCGTATTCCACCAGCCTGCTCCAATGCGGGTTGGTGAATTTGGAGTGACGCTTAGTGACTATATAGTAAGTAATAAAACACAAGTAAATACAACATGAAAAATATATTTAATACTTTAAATCTGTTTCATATTGTATCATTCAAAAGGCTATAAACTTTTATTGATTTGCTACCATTTTTTTTTATAATAACAGTACCTTTCATTCAAACCAAGTGATTCTTTATGCTGCACCTTAGAAAAATATTGTTAATTTGTGACATGGTTCAATTATAAAATATTTAAACAATCTTAAGTAAATGCTTTAAGGTGCTCATGGCTTAGTTAAAATATCTGATAATTGTATAGCTGCCAACTACCAACACTGCCAATAACCAATGGACCAGCATAGTGGAGTACACTCCAGACTTACTCAGTTCGACAAAAGACTCATAGCCTAAGTGGGCCTGTAATAAATAGCAACCAATTGTAATTCTTAATTAACACCAATATATCAAACTAACGAATGCCCTAACAATGTTCTTTTAAAAAGTCTCCTTAACATAAGTTTGGTTGTGATTAAGAAATTAATGTCTTAAATTAATATTAAATAGCTAATTACAATCAAATACACTACACATAAATGTTATATAAAAATATTTAAGCACTTCCCTTAAGTACTATTAAAGTTTTGTATATCAAATAAGGTTGTATGCAAAAAAACATAAGCCGTTACAGGCTAACATATTTATATGTTGTACGAACATACTATTTCTACACAGAATTTAGGTCATTAAACAACTGTGTAATATCTAATTGAACCGTTTTATTAGTCAAATAGTTTTAGCAAGTACAATTATAAATGTCGGTAACTAGATACATAATAAATAAAAATAAATATTTCAGGACCAATGGTTTCAATTCCTAGTTGAAATAATAACTGATGAAATCTTACTAAAACAAAATAAATATCTGCATATATAAGTAGGTAACACGATAGGCTGAACAATCTGGTGCGCGCGCGCACGCGCGCCGTTTAAGCGTTCACATACATACGCTAACTACTCGATCTAAGTACATAAATAATCTCATACAGAGTTAATATTCGCAGCAAAGAACTTATTTCGAATAAGTTATAAAAATTAAGTCACAATACATGTTTTAAAACTAACATTAAGCTTGTGTACAAGTAAGTACTATGTGATTAGTAAGTACTTCTCCACCAAATATCACATCACTGGAGCAGTGGTAATTCTTTGCAACTTAGTTGATTGGGAGAATATGCTTTGCAGAAGGCCGGGGTTCAATTCTCACCGGCGCTGCGGCTTCTTTGATGAAATGTTTCATGGAAATAAAAATATATGGAACTGAGAATTGAAGAGCTACAGAAAAACGTGTCGCCGCATATTCTTTTCAATCCGACAACTCTTTCAAATGTTGAAAGTAAACATCTAACTTCTTAAACACGGATTACAAGCAGGTTTGAACATGCTCGTTTTCTTTCTTTTTCACATGATAAATATGGCATATGTATATATGTTTTAAACAATGCTTAGAACACTACTTAGTCTGTTCCCAGCTAATAAGGCAATAATAAGTATGTCTATTAATAAATTGTTTGTTATTGCGGCAATGTTTAAATAGATCGATTTTTTTTCAATCTTCTAAATATACTGGGTTGGAAATATATACGTACATAAACCTATATCTTAATTAAATTCAAAGCAATGCAATTAACTTATGCACGTAAGTATGAAATGAAAGACAGATATGTTTTTCCTTAATTAACCTATTGAGAAACATGGAAGTGGGAACATGGTCTTAATTGAATGATGTTATTCATGCCGTTCATAAGATAATTTTATACTAAAGAAGTAGTCGATTCATGGAATATACAGATATAATTAATAATTACTTCTGTATTTAATATCTTATTATTAGTAAAATTCATACTTCGATCTTATCCGTTGTACCTTAACTAACAGCCTTATCTAATATTGAACCTCTTAAGTTCACCGTCCTGAATGGTTTTAAGGCAACTTTGCAAGGCTCATCACGAAATTGTACATCATAACTTCACCGATTGTCCCAGTTCCGAACGCTGTCGCATCCATACCGTACTATGCTGTTTAGGGACCAATTACCGGGACGTTACTGTCTGGGTCGCTCCTTGAAATATCGACTCTCAGGACCATTAGAGGCCCGTTGTGTCGATAAGCTGTCTCGCAACGTTAAGGGATATGCCTTTGCGATTGAAGACGGGCTTGGGAACATAATTTTGCACAGTTACGCCGGTGTGACTTTGGTCGTTACTAATGGAGAGTAACTGAACGGTGGCTAGGAAGGACTGGTCTTTGACAATTAACTCGTGACTCGTAACTTTGTTAATAGAATGGTGGATATCGATCTGGTTGACCTGAATTATGATCAAACGTCGATAAATTTATGTTTATTTAATAATTATCACGTATCTTATAATTATTAAGAACTGTGAGTTATATCTATTCAAATTCAGAATCACTACGCCCATTAACAACCCGTCTGATTTATCTAAATTAATCATACTATACTAATTATAATAGTCTCAAAACGTTATTACTAAGAGCATACGTTTAGTTTATTTTTTGGAGCATACAGAAAAAACTTGTAAAGCATTTATATTCATTATCAAATTTTTAAAACAAAAAATAATCGTCGTAAGGTTCTCGCGAAAACCATTTTGTTGATGAAGATTTAGTTATGCATTTTGAATCATTTTTCATCCTTATGGAAACAATAATCTCCTGTTTGCGTAATTCACTCCATAAGAAACATTTTCATGTTATTTGACTTATGAAATATAAACTTGATTTAAACTTTTCGGGACCCAGGCTGCCGTAATTTGTTGCGGTTCTCGCGTTTTATGAGGAAAGTTAAAGTATATCATTACTTTATCTGCCTAATGGGCGGTTTTTCGTAGCCTGACAAGGTGCTCCGTGCGTCGAAGTTAGTGCCGTGTCGGTTAAGTATAATCGTTCGAAAACATCGAAAACAACTTAGTCTGCTATATGAGAATCGTCATCACTTTTGTCGTTTCAGCCTAAATACCATGTGCCGTTTATTGTTTTGAAATAAAATAAGTCGCTTTAATAAGGGTGTCGTATAGTTCTATTGCCCTGCTGTATCAGTATGACTTCATACGATGTGATTACGAATGAGCAACTATAAGTTTGGGAGAAAAACCGTTTTGTATTAGATTTTACTAACAATACTTACGGAAATTGCGTAATCTTTATTGCGTAATATTTTAAATTTTATTTTTAAAAGACTAGATATCTCATATATAGCATAATTGTAGAATAACACAACAGAAGATATGTAAATATTCAGTCATGATTTTTTGTAAAGAAATCATAATGTAATTTTGGTATAGTTAACAATAAAATTTGCTGATAAAAAGACATGAGATAACAATGCAATATTGAAACTTCAGCGGCCTGCCTTTTCTATAGAAACAATAAATTGTTATAGCAAGCAATTTATTTCAACCACGAACAGCTTGTTAGAAGTGATGACCGGAGGTGCCAATCAGCCTAAATCTATTTTGAGTGTAATCAATACGAAACCTTTCATGCTGTCATTACGGGTTATCTGTCAATCTTCCCGCCCACCTTTTGTTGCGTTACTTTCGAATATTCTTCTGATTACTTCACTCGGAAGTTCAGGGGTCACGTTTAATAACAATCGTCTCCTTGCTTCTGGTTATGTCCGTTATTGTTAATGTTTTTGTCTTCCACGACACGCCACCGCCATTGTCTTCCCACGTGTTGTCGAACGCTGTTTGACAATAATGACTCTGTGATTTGTTCATTGTGCTGAACCTACCTCATTCATTGTGATGCATTAACGTCCTTATTTATTAATTCGTGGTACAGTACTCGTTTGTATCAATTTGTAGCGTTATAAGATTTATGTGTGCCATCAATTGTAGTCACGCGCTTAGTCACGCTGCGGTTGGTTGTGAATTTCTTTTTGTTGTATATAATTAGTGTTTCCTTATTCATATTTAGGTTATGATCTTTAATGTATATTCATGTTTATTTCACGTAAAACCAATAACTCTTTTCAGATTTGTGATATGTGGATAAGATAGCAAAAGAGCATGCAACTCCAACTATTTGTCGCACCCATGACATCTGTAAGAAGTGTCGAACAAGATTATACAAAAAAACATTTCTAGAATTCGAGAAATGTTCGAAATTGTATGTACATAACATGGAGACTGCTCTTATTGCAATACGTACTCTGTCACTGCCCAAGATGTTACGTGTTCATCATCTCAGGTGGGTACTTAAATGAGGGTTTTAGCATCTTACACCGTCTCATTACTTGGGTTTTATTAATGTTGGGTTTACCCCGCCATAACAGGCAAACACTTTAGGAGATAATGAACTGTCTTCATTAAATACACAATGCCTACAGCGAGACACACTTAATCTGTATTTCCGTCAAACTGCACTAACGCACATATGTTCTTATCACCTCTTGTTGTCTGTGCATACAGAACGATAAAAATCTCTCCGCTCATAACAATTCATTCGAAGAACTAACAGTTTGCTAGGCAGATATAAATTTTGAATGTTTATAAACTGGCAGAACTGGCCTGGGCCCGTTCGGTGACGCTGTAAAAGCCGGTAGGCCAACAGCAACCGTTCATTCGAAAAAAAAGATCCGGGCGATTATCAGATGGTTGAATGTCGTGCAGTTCGCACTGTTAGGTCATGAATTGTGTCGAATTGCAACAGAGCTCGAGCGGGTAGTAACAAAAAATGTTTTGTGCCGTTATATGGTATGGTGGAATATGCGGGAACTATTAGCTTTCACATACTATTTTATGTATGTCTGTAAAAACAAACGTTTGTGGCGAATGCTGTTTCGTCTATTGTATTGAAGTCTAAGATTTTCTAAGATGGTTCTTTTACCAATTTTTCTCGATTATGATTCACGCTCAAAGGCGGTTAAGTCGTACACACCACAAATAACACCTACTATGTTCATCCTTTGTATATGATAATAGTTAGTAGAATAACTCATAATAACGAAACTGACTTATATTACTGTTCTAAGATACATTTTTTTAAATCATCGTTAATTGCAATTAATTCATTTCTACCAGGCGTAGGTTATGACGCTCTATAATTAAAACGGAGATTTCTTTTTAATCAACAATTATTAAAAAACCTATGACCTAAATCTTAGTTACAGATTACGTTGATAGATAACTGTTTGATTGACATTTTGAACTTTGGACAGACATAAAATATTATATCCGAAAACGTTACTGGCGAATTTCGTCGCGCCGCTCTACAGTGCTCGTCGTCCGTCCGCTACGCCGAACACTACCCACGGGCAATAACAAAAACGTGTGCACCGTTACTGCGGACACCGGCTGAATATGTGGAATCGGTAGCTTTGACCGAGCGGATGGCCGCTCGTACGTACGCGCGCGGGCGTACCGTTAGCGCGCTTGACCGGCGTCCGTCCGTACTGTATTGTTCTTGACGTGTGCGCGCCGCGGGACGTTCGGTGCAGGGGACAAGCGTTGGCGGAATGGGTGGTGATTCGGTGTTGTGATTACTTAGTGTAAGTATCTAAAATTCTATTATAATAATGTTACGAGGACATAAAACAACAGTTAAATGGTAATTACTTAAATGGACATTACACATGTAAGAGATGTATCTGAGGGCGTAAAGCGCGGCGGAGATGAGGGTAGTAGAGGCCATGTTACTAAGTTTAGGTACTTTAGTTATTGTCCGAATACGTCATACCGGAGTTTTCCATTTAAACTCTTAATTTAAGCGTGCTTTTAAATTTTCTTTTGGACCACACTCAATTCTTTTATGCCATGTGTGCATGCACAAAATTACTTTGACACAGCAAAAGAATAATGTGTGAAATATAAAATGAATTTGTAGGTATTTACATCCCTACTCTGGGCGCGTCAGTAATTAAGACCACGCGAATAAGGAATATTTCATGTAGTACCACACTTTTTTCTTAGTTAGTAAAAATAATGGTATAATATTAAACATCATCATCACCACCTTGTTACTGTCATGACATTTAGTTAGGATTAAAAGTGTTGAAAAAAATTTATCAGAGTTTACTGTCACTTTCAAGGTTGATCGTTACCGTGATTATAAAGCGATACACCTGTATCACTTTTGGTAGTCAAGAGTACATTCTATACATACAGCAGTCCGAATGTAATCATCTTCAAAACGTACAAAACAACGAATGAACATTGTTAATCGGATGTTTCAACACGTTCACTATGAAAGTTGGAAAGGCGGATCGGACGGCGACTAAATTGTTAGCTTAGGATACCTTACAATCCCTCGAGAGGCACGATTCGGTTTGTATAGTCGTGTCAAAACCACTCGGTCCAATAATGTTGCGATCCGGCGGGTATTGAAGAGGGTTTGTGAAAACATGTCATTTGTAATAAATGAGCAACTCGATGATGAATAATGATAACACTGTATCGTATAATGCACTTTAAATCTCAATAGGATTCGCTGTACAATTTCGTGGAGCTATTCCTATATTAGGGGTTAGTTTAAAATTTGATGGTAAAATGAAATGAGAAGATTTCAGTGTTAAATTATGGGTATTGTGTGTGTATTTATAAGGCGAAATCACGAAGGCGAAACTGAGTGTAGATCGCAGTTAGCATTAAATGAATTCAACCACTATAGAATCGAATTGGTCCAGTTCGCCTTTGTGCAGCCCTCAACGGCAATCAAAATTCGCCGCTCGCCCAAGCTCGGTATTGGACGGAACCCGTACAAATGTTTGCGCCGAGCTGAATACCGCTTCCCAGCCTGAGTGTTTAAAGATAGCCTTTCATAGCTGACTTGTATTGTGTTGACAAGCCAATGGATTGCATAGGCGGCTGGGGGTAATCCAATTTGTCCGTTCCATATCGTTTCAAAAGCGTTAGTTAATGTTTGTGTGTTTATTGCAGAAGATAGCGTGTGCGCTTCACACTATCTTATAAATTAAATTTAGAATAAATGTTATGTATTCTCCTTTCTCTACATTGCACAGTGCGGTTATATAATACGTAACAAAGATCCTTTGTTGCATTTAGAAACGAAGGCTTAAAATCGAAACATGGCGTGTTTCAGCTCAAGATATCCGCGGCAGATAGTTTAAAAGAACGTGCGACTGGAAAGATTCCTATCTACTCTAGAAGGAATAGAAAGAAAACCTTTATTCGTATTACGTACATTTACTTAAGTAATTTCGCACAAGAAAACCCCAATAAATCGAACACTAGTTTATTTATTTGTATACTTCAAAAGGAAGTTAGTGGTTATTGCCTACTTTGATAGAGACAGTGCAAGTATATTGAACTCATTAAAGTATAAATATTTTTAAGACATGTGCCTGCTGTTACACGTACTTATTATGACGGCTCCAGTGATCATAGTAAATACAAAAATTATTATAGAAATGTTAAACAATCTGTATGTTACTACTTGTTATTACTTCGTAATGTAAATATTTCTGAAATAAATGATTATTAAAATTAAATGCTTGCCGTCACTATTGCCGCATTGAAGACCCCCTACATTAAAATATATCGACAGTAATAAGTATAACCAGTCTTAAGTTGGTAGATATAAATATTAAAATACATATTGTGTATTTTCAAAACGTTTAGACTTATCAATCATCATCATCAATGACGTACTTACTCAGTACGTAGTGAGCCTTTATTTAAAATTTCTTTAACGCTTGTCAAATCTACCCAGTATGAATTAGTTTTATTTTATTTATTTCATTTTATTCTATTTGGAAAGCATACAGTGATAAATATCTATTAATAGGAAATATCTAAACACCATTTAGCTGTTTCCGCATATGTAAGTAGAATTATTCTTTTAGCTAAGTAAAGAAGCAACTCTTACAAAACAATCCAAAATAGCGATGGCAACCATGTCATCAATTGTATCAAACTAAACTAAACAGTAATTAGTAACTGTATCTCAATCACAAAATCGATAGTCAAACACGAGACGGCACTTAAAACGTAATTAGTAATGCTTATCAAGATATCTTATGACGTAACAGATTCTGCGCCTAAGGCGGCGTGGCAAGGTCGTTGGCATTGACCGCTTACGAATTGCCCGCTGGACTCATTAACGTTTGCCATTCATTGAATCATAGCTGGTTACGTGACTAGGCGTCTATGTGGTAGATAGAGAGAACGGTACCCTAAATGTCCTATCTATAGAAATAATATTGATGGTAACTGCTTTAGAGTTTTTTTAATCGTCTTGGTTATCGTTGCAATCCATATTGTCCAATTGCTGGGCTCAGGTCTCATATCAGGATGTCTTAGTCCACCACGCTGGCTAAGTGCGCATTATGGTTTATTATGTAGACTTTACTCATATTTAAGAAATGTATGGAGAACTTTCAGATGTCCAGGTTTCCTGAAGATTTTTCCTTCACCGAAATGCAACTTGATAGCTACTAAATTTTAGAAAAATCAGTGGTGCGTGCGGGGATTTTAACTCACGATCTTGACTATTTACCGTTCCATTACTTGGTCTTTAAGATCTCCTACGACTCCGTATTAGATTTTACTAAATAAAGCAAAGAAAAACATATTGACTGAGGTTTTTATTCCTTGATTACATTTTATCTATTGACGTTAGAAAACAAAATAATTTCAACTTTTTTCACAATGTATCCTAACATGACACTCTACGTCAATATAGATATGTCTCTTACAAATTGTTTTTTTTAGTAAAGATAATAAGAAATAACTACCCACTTGAATTTAATCACGTCTCAGGGCCTTGGGGATAATTAATGAGCACTTAAAAGAGTCCTTGAGAATAAGGTATGATTGAAAGAGGTGAACACCTCTTTTATACCTAGCTTAGCATAATTTGGATATTTTTGATGTACTAGGTACAGATTGAATTATTTTAGCATATTGAGCAAAATACATTAACCTTATACCCTAGTGATTGTATTCAGCTTCGAACCATTAATCAAAATAAGCGTTTGTTTGATAAAGAAACTCATCAAAATTGGCCCACTTAGGAGCTATAGACTCTTAGTGGTCCCTCTTTTTACCTAATAATATAATCAGGAATAGTAAATTAACAATTTCATAAACGAAATTATAATATGTTTTATTTATTTTAGTGGGACTTTTATAATTAATTATATGGATCGGTCGGCATCCTCACAAGTTTTTATTTAATTCAAATCCTACAACAATGTAGGATAAAGATATACCACAGTATCAATGAATGTTGTGTGCAAAAGAGTCGATATAATTGAATTAACCGGATAACGTTATTGTCAACAAATTTCACAAAATTTCGTATTTTAGTTATTACCTATTTCATTTGAAAACATTCTTCGTGGAAATAATAAAGCGAAATTATTAAATGTTAAAGGTTGTTTCTTGATGCATTGAGACGGTAATGCGATAGCGGCACTGAAAGTAGACTAACCCGTGTTACCTGACTCTAGCTATCAAAATGACTGGAATGTAACCTCGGTACACATACTCGTTCCAAGAGTGGTTAAACTTCAGGTGTTCACTTGTTTTGTGGCTTCAAAAGTACTGTCTTGAACATTATATTTTCATGGACGTTTCAATTAACAAACAAAAGACGGTTTTTCTTTAAGGGACATAAGATTAAATTGTTGAGGTATATATTAACAGTTACTCTTTTAGCAGCCTAGTAAAATATTTCTGATTTAATTACTGCTGGTAACATGAAAAACAAACAATGAAAGCCTCAATCCGACGCTGGAATATCCCCAAATGTACCGTAAGACTCACAATTGCACGTATTTAATAAAGCGATTAGGGGCACATCCCAGCGTGAAAGAATGAAATCATTTTGACCTTCGCAAATGGCTTCATTTGTACGGAATTATTCATACATCGTTCCGGCTAAAAGTTTTTGTGGCCTTAATTCTCTTGTGCCCCAAAGACGCTTAAGCGTGTAGGACTTAAAGGAATTGTACGTTCTCATTTGTTTAACCCAGTGGATGTTATTTATGGATAATATTTGTTTTTTTAAAGTAATTACTTATTTACCACGACATTAGAGTATATATTCGTATGCTTGTAAAACAGTTTGAGGCCGTCAAATAAAAACATTTAGAATATTATAAGATTATTTACATACATTTCTACACCTAGAAAATTACATCATTAGTTCATATCTTGTCTAATATAACACTCGAAGGTGAGAAATTGTGTTACCCATTCCTCATGTACAACTATAACTGTACACTTTGTGGATGTTATGCTAAAAGGGACCTTGTATAGTGGTGACAGAGGTGTTTGTAATGTTTAAAGGTAAAACTCAGTTATGCGGGCGGTCCCAGCGGAGTGCCTTGAGGCACTCCGGAACCGGCACAGACGGTCTTAACCTCATGAATGTCAAATTAGTGAGGTTTCTTTTTTGTTTTTATTTTTGGTTATAGTCGTACGAAGTCATTAAAATAAATATTTATGTTTATCAAACATATCATTTATTTTGTGGTGTCAGTATAAGTAGGTATCATTGAAGACGTGTAGGCATTCAGTCAATCTGTAAAAGGACTGTTTTATAAACCATGGCTTTACCATTCTCATTGGAGATGACTGGAGCTCAGTTAGGTCAATGATTGAATGAGTATTCAAGATTAAGCAAGCGTCAATGATGCGGCGTTTATTCAAATGTTTTATGTGTCTGTTATACTTAATTATTAGGTCCATTAAGATAGTAACTGGAAGTATTTGAGTGTAGAGACATTATAATCATAATTATCAACCCGAGTACGCATTGAATGAAATAAAAATAATACATCATCAAAAGTTACGAACTCCCAGTTGAGATAGCCATTATTGAGGTAACGTAACGATGATCAAATTGGCTCGCTCCGAGAGCTGGGTGCCACATACACCGGCCGTAATGGGAAACCTGTAATAATGTACCGTTACCGGAGGTCGTCTGATTAGTGGCATCTGCTGTTGCCTTTATTGGATTAGATTGGATGGCCACTGACCCAAACTGAATGTATACTATTTGTAAATATTTCGATTGAGTTTAGTGAAGGTTTCTTTTAGATTTGGAATTTAAACATATTAATTTATAGTACAAACCTTGATATAAACATGTAAAAAATTTAACATGACTTAACCTCCACTACTTGTAATGAATTGGCTAAATAATCGCTTACACAAACTGCATCGTCCAATCCTCTTCCATTTGTTTTTCTTCAGTGCCAATCCTAGCGTGATTCCCGTTTGCGAAAGGATTTGAACGGTACCACAAACTTCTGTGGTTTTCTAAAGCTATTCAATATTGACTTAATGTGTTTTATCCAGTTAAAGTGGAGGTTTCGCAAATATTTTAAGTGAGTTTATAGGAGAAACAAAAGTGTGCGCTCGAAGTTTTCATTGATTACATTCATCGCTAATTATTTAAGTCAGTAAGTTTAATCTAGTGCTTAATTAAGCTTATTTTTTTTCCATCACATAAACATTTTTATATGAATAAACCTCAAAGTATTGTATCGCAAATAAATGAAGACTACACACTTCTATTATATTCCATAGTGGTTTTTGATTAGATGCGAATATTAGTTTTGTATTATCTAGTAAATTGGGTAACGCACAGCAAATCGGGATGCTCTCATTGCGGTTGAATTATGATGAATACATTCATTGTTAGCAACGACCTTTTGTTCAGCGAAATTACCGTGCCTATTACGTAATAATATGCCATTGTTGTCTCTATATGCTGTTTCAGTAGGTGTTTGAGCTTTTGTGAATTGGATTTTATAAACAAATACTGTTTATAAAAATAAGGCGCATCGGATTACGCGTTAACATGTAAGTTGAAGTAAAGTTGTGCCTGTAAGGTCCTGTTCAGCGCTTGGCATGACAGGCAGCGGCAGCATGCTCGTTAGCTCTCCTAATTAATACAATAATATCCAGAGTATTTATTATATCACTTTGACCGGATTTCTGGGAATATCTAATTCGTATCGGAGCAGGCATTTATATTTTAAGCATTCATGGCTTTATTTTTTTAACTGGACTCTTTCCTAGTTCCTAATTTAATATTTTATTTTATGTTCATTTATTATAAGTATTCTATATGTTACTCAATAGTCAAAAAATAAAGTTGATATGTCAGGCCATATTTGCAAATATGCTTAATCATTAATATTATATTTATATCAAAGCATTTTAGATAAGTTAATTCTATTAGTTCCATAACAATGATAAATTATTTAGTTAGCAATGTATATTTTGTATCTAAACGTATGTCGGCGGTCGCCTTTGTAATTTCTAACTCAACTCATGACATGTTGACAAATGAAATGTAGTTGGTTTCGGGGGAGTTTAGCATTATATAGCAATATAGCAACGACGTTAAGAATGGCCGATTTGATTCTGTTATGCTTTCTCAACACTCGAAGTTTTAAAGGATGACAATACCCAATGAAGTTTAATGAGATATATGAGAAGTCTGTTATCATATGAACTATGTTAGGAATTTATGTCGCTAGCTATATAACCTCACGCCTGTATCACGTTGGGGTGGGCTAGATGGAGTCGAACGCTATAAACATACTTCCTTTTCCCTTCTTCAACTTTCATCAATCGTTGCTTGCGCGTACTCGATATTTGACCCTTTGTTAAAAGGTCGCCAATTTGTTCCAATTTTATTTTTTATTGTTTTTTTTAAAGAAAGGAAATAATACGTACATGAACCCGTAGAACTATACACGTTTACAAAAAAAACGAGTCACATGACGTTTCCGTATCACGTCCATTTCAATTTGTTTAATGGCATTATCGTGTATCGTCGTGTCATTGGTTATATTATACATACAGTGATATAAAAATTCAGATTCCATCGGGCTGATTAATTTATCGAAACGGATGGATGCTATAATAATGATGAAATTATACTTTTGTGTACGTACAAAAGCGAGTGTTTGAGTAGGTAGGTACATTGAACATATAGTAGTTTTATTCGTTGTTCCAAGTTCAAGTCCAGCCAAAATTGATGAGAAAACCTGTATGCCTGAAAGTTATTCATAATTCTTCATAATAATCCTCAATGCATACCGAAGTCTGTAAATTCGTAAAATTAAGTATAATATCAGACATAATGTACCACCCTTAAAC
>DWIW01000024.1:0-13803 GCA_018248535.1 Hovala pardalina | reverse complement strand
TTAAGATTATGACTTAAATTCAGGAGGGTTCGTGTACAAATCTCGATACCAACGACTGAAAGAGTTCACTGCGTTTTAAGCAACTGATGTGCAAACTGTATGTCTGGAATATTTCCACAATATACTCAAAAGCATGTCAGCTCACAGTTCAGGTTAAGGTTGTGGATGGCCTTACCCCATTTCATTTTGTGAGATAACCCACGCTCAATAGAGGGCCTTTGATTTTATGGTGATAGTGATAATGTGATGATAAAAGCGTTTATCACTGTAGCAAACTCATATTTGTTGCAATGCAAAATTCCCGGTTAAAACAATGATTTTAATGTATGACTGACCTATACCTAGAAAAAGAAGCCTATGCGCGGGCGGATTCCGGGGAAAATCTAGTATTTGGCATAATTTCCTCTAGCAAAGCGCCTTTCAGCTTCCGGATCTAACTGGAATGGGAAATTTGATTGGAGCCATTACTGAAATTATGGCCGCCTTGATCCGACGAGGGGCGATCAATCAGAAGTTTGCCATTAAACAACGCGGCCGTCACACTTCGCGACCTGCCAGTCAGTTTGTTTCAACGGAGTTTTATAGGTAACCCTTTCTCACGACGTTTGTATGGGTAAATATTATTGCTATACATATTTGTACATTTCCTATATGTTTATTTTTATATTTACCTAGTTTGGTCATCTTTCTTTTAGATATATATCCCGGGAGTAATCCCTGAAAAGCCGGGAGTCAAAGTTAAATGATTGAATACTTTTGAACTTCATATTTAGACACATACTCATATGTCTAAACATAAAGTCAAATTTAAACTTGAAAGCGGAAATAATTAATGACCTTCAGTAACATGTAGATAATACACATCATATATAAAGATTGTATACGCCTAGCCTAATGAGCAGAAATGGGTAATTAGTCCAAGCCATTAGAGAAATTGTAACCGCGCGAATTCGAGGCGGGTGATAAATCACAACTTCGCCATTACAACACGAGACCGCGCCACCTCGGGATCAACTATCTGACTCCGTTTCTTCATAACTTCATGTCGCCAAAGTTTTATGGCTTACCAACCCTTGCTTGGCTTGCAAGTTTTCGGAAGCAAGAGCGTTATACCATTATACAAAGAACTTTGATTCATGCATTGAATTTTGATTTTGATTGTTTTATTTCTGCTGAAAGTTCAGTTGAAAACTTTCCAAAGATTTTTCTGACCATGATCACTTCTAATAATGTAAAGTTTGACATCACGCTGTGACCGTTTGTAATTGTTTGAGATTTATTTTTATACCGTATTGTAAAAACTTGACTAACGTATTATGTAATGTTAGTTATAAGGTTTTAATAAATTAATTAATGAATTATGGTATTTTCAGATGTCACACGAAATCTTAATAGTAAAATAGGAAGATAATGATTAAGCAGAATTAAGGAAGAAACGATAGTATCACAAAAACAAGATCCGATCATTATCCAAGTTGTCGAAGTATAAGTAATTAATGTGCAGTTCAAATAGCAAACTCCCTTCCCTTGGAAACAACTTGAACATTCCCGGTAGCGAAGACGGATCACGCGACAAATTTATCTAAGTACGGTAAAGATTTAACATTTTAACAACACAAATGTTACTCTCAACTGCACAGGATTAATTTCAACGACTTGTAAATGCTCTCATGAAACAAGTGTCTGGAATTGCTTCAAGTTTGATGTATTTGCGCGCTTCTCTAGAGATAAATTTGTTCGAAAACTTGCTGAATGTGAAAAGTTTGAAGCTCACTTCAATCCATTACACGAATGAAATATTTCTTTGTTTTCTGGCTTCACTGCGGGAGGACGCGACCTTACAAGTTTATCATTAGTCGGTCGTTTGTTTCGCGAGGCTGACAACACCAGGTACTCCCCAGTTAATGCAGTCACTAAGGGCGACTTACCTTACTGGTACAAGTATTGTGAGTAATTTTCAGGGGGACTATTTATGAATAAATGAATATATTTACTTGCGATAAATGTGGTCATATTTTTTGTTATACTTTATAGTTGTTTATTTTTACTTAATTTAGTTTTTAACAGTTAGTATGTAATAAAGCAATGTGTAAATAAATAAAATGATCACATTTAACGACATTGCGCGTACAATATATTTTATACGAGAGACATTAATATGTGGTAATTCCAAATTAATTTAATACATAATAGATGGGTATTTTGGCGCAATGGTGTTAACACTAGGCGTGGGTTCGATTCTCACCTAGCTCAAAAGGAACTTAACTCGGAATCAGATCAACGTGTGATGTTTTTTTTATTTATAGATTGTTTTTATTAAAGCCTTATTTGAATTAATTTGTTAAATAGATAATAATATACCTCTTATTTGCCTAATCAGTTAATGTTGCTTAAACATTAAATGTTTAGCACGTTCACTGATAAATGTTACAGTCGTCACCGATGAAGCGTATTTTGTAATATATTCCTTTAAAAGAGTGACACGACACGAGTACGATTTGTTTTACCGCTTCGAACGAATCAATCAATCATGGTAATAGAAAATAATATGTTTGAAACGTTATATTGGCTTTATTTAATAAACCGTCCATCAATCACTTATAAGGTATGTTGTAACTTCAATGCGGACACACTGGCGCGGAACACGTTATTAGTTCAAATGTATCTGATAAAGGTTTTTTAGTTATATTATATATTTATTATGTAATTAAATATATGATGTAAATATGTATGCATTTATGTATGTGCTTTTATTGTTTTTTGTACGCACTAAGTTTTAAATCTCATATTTTGTTTTCACTATCTAAGGACTATTGCATAGGTATAAGTATGTTATTAGTTTACAGAGAAAGACGGAAAACTTTATTTGTAATTAGAAAATATAGATTATTTTTGTACATTTAACTTAGCATGTTACTTAAATAGACATGCTGCATCCCCTGATTCAAAAACTGGTGTCCATTCAGCATGTCTTATGGCAATAAGCTGTAACGCTGATTTTCAGTGGAGCCTTGGTGGACTGGTATATTAAAGATGAATTTGAAACATTAAGTTAAAAGATGAAGTGGTGTTACATTGTAGAGTTCTACGAAACTTGTAATTTAAATAAAAAAGTGACAACCTCAGTATTATGCCAGGTCTAAGTGTAGTCCACGTTTTGTAATAAGGGGAAAGGGTAGTTGAGATATAAAGGTAAAAAAATAGGACGCACTTTTGCCTACCCTCGAAAATACATACGTGATAACAACACACAGGATATTTTTAAACAAATGTCAATTTCATTTACTAATATGAAACATTAAAGAGCGCGTTGGTGACACTGACTGTCGAGCTGCGTTTCCTGTGTTCGTACTCGTATCCTTGATTTTGCTTATTAAATCCATGTAAAAATTTGTACTAAGCTTCTCAGCTACTTTATGCGAAACAACGTTAAACCGTCATCTCTTATCTTAATTAAATATGTCAAGGATTTCCGTCAACAACGTTTTATATATATTTATAAGTTTCATGTATTTCGGTATCCTTTCATACCAAATTATAGGAAAATCCGTCAGTTTAGTGACAAATATCAGTGGTTAACGAGGCTTCCAATGGTGCGTGACGTCCGCACAGAACTATTAATTGACACACATATTAGGGCCGCAATGCGTGTGACGTTTATTAATAGACGAGTCAGTCTGTCGATGTCACGGCTCATTATTTCTTTGCTTATAGGTGCCTACTATCTACTCTTGGCTATATACTCGTGTAGGAGTACCTTAAAATAACAAAAAAAAATTAAAGTACGTTATATTAATTAGTGTAATGTTGTAGCGGTGCATAAACTTGTATTAATGCTATTTTTTACCGAGAATATGATAACTATTTTTTGTTTTTACGCACATGGTACGCCAATAAAATCGTACTCGACTTTGAATTCACGACCCTCTATCAAAATGCATGATGAATAAACCCGCCTCGTCGCGCATTACCCGCTCTTTTAATACAACATTGTATGTGACTCATATCCAAAAAGAAAGATGTTAAATTAAGAAATTTTGTTGTAACTCAGTGATAAAAGTTACATAGCTTGCTGTTCTTATGCGATTTAGATATTATTATGAGTTTACAAATACATCGGTCTATCCATGCCTCCGCTTCGTGAGCGAACTCACTATGTTCAGTTCTTTTAAAAATAATCAAGTCCATACGACGTATTCAATGCATACTTAAGTCCTATTGGCCCGGGGCAGAAAATTATAGCTTTTGTGACTTCAGCTCTCAAACTGGTGTATAAAGGAAAAGCCAATGATTCGGTAAGCCCGGACTCGATCCTCTCGAAACGTATTCCAGAACCAAGCCCGAACAAAGTTTTGATTTAGTGCTTATTGCTGTCCCGGTCGAAGCCCTCTTTAAACTTAGCCATTTAATGGAATAAAGCCGTTCTAACAACGTCCACGGCGGTGCATGCACAGCCGAGTTCAACGGCTATTATAGAAATGTACTTATTGCTGCGACCGTAGGAAACATAAAATCTAATGGTATTCGATTGAATGAATATTCAATGCCACTTGGCACTGCCGACTACGCGAAACTTTTAAAATAATGTCTGCTCATGTTGATAATTCATTGGAAAGCTATTTAACATTTTTTTTCTTTTTAACCCAGTTGGCGTCCTATTTTTAAAAAGTTGGTTAGTTGGTTCAAATCGAGCGTCAATTTTATAGTCATAAAGATTAAATAAATTAGAATTTGGTTGTGCTGTGTAAACCTATTAAAATAATTATTGCTCGACCCGGTTATTGAACTAGACTTTGAAGTTTAGCAGTCCCACTTCCAATCACTAGTTCAAAAAGTCTACCGCTAAATCACTATATTACTTTAACTAATAACGTTGATATACATAACAAAGTTAGGTGTGCAATTGAATTTTGCCGTTTGTGCATCTTCTAAGCTAAAGCATACAAAAACGTGTTTTCAGCAGTACCATAATAGAACTAACTTGCTTTAGCATAGGAAACGTTAAATGTAATGCCATTCGATTGAATGAATATTCTATACTCCTTGCCATTGCTGACCAAGAGATCTCAGAATTCGAATGAAACGATTGAATCCGTCAGCGTTTTTAAATTTTTAGTCCCATTTACGTTATAAGAAGAAAAGTACATTCCTGTGGTCAGTTTTTCGTTCATCTACCAATCTTAGTCTATCTTTCTTCGGAGATGTTTTTTGTCAAACTATTCTAAAGTGTTCTTGTGTTGACAGTTGTGTTTTCATTCCTGTTTACATAGAGTTATGTAAGAAATCTTTTCTGCTTGTTGTTACCCAGTCACTTTAGATTTATCTCAGTGAACTTGTTTACAGATGTCTTGACATAACTGGGATTTATTGGTATAGTCTGTGTACCTTCAAAGATTATTTTTCTTAAAATAGCTTTAAAGTTTTCTTTCTCGTTTATTCTATTTCGATACATTTAGCTTTTTAAGGTTACATGTTTTTGTCTTGTGGGCGCACGTTCGACTGCTAAGCTATATATATATCCTGGGTTCATTACCGGGGCTGGGTAGTTATTATTGAATTATATAACTTGAAATACCTGGATACGTAATTAGAGTCTGTATCTAAGCCACACAACTACTGAAAAGCGGCAGACTACCTACCTCTAATCCCGATCTGCCTACCTTTTCGATGAAATACAGCCATGAGTTGTCTTATGTTTTGTTATACATAGTACAGTTTGCAAAGTGCAAACGGTTTTGTTTGGAAAAAAAATGTAAGACCCGTGCACTGTAGTGGGCCAGTGTGGGCTGTAGCCAAAAAATTTTATTTGTTAAAGTACTAAAGTACTAAAGTACAGTGATTTGCAACAGAATCCGGGTATTTGTAATTTTGTTGTTTGAATAAATTAATTCATCATTTTATAATGTAACTTCGGCGTAGTGCAAATTACCTCTACTATTAAATCCCTCTAAAACAGCTCTGAATATATAATTTCCCGAGTTATTACAAGGGAGTTATTGTAGGGGTGAGTTTTGCTCAGTAGTCTTGAATTATAAGGTAAGTATTTACTACAAATTAGCTAAAAGTTACAAAGTAGGTACCTAGTTACCTAACCTTTTTATTATTGTGTTATCATTTCCATAGTTTTAAAGGTATTTTTGATTCCAGTTATATATGCTTACAGGAAATCTCAACCATACTTTAAAGAAACTTACAATAATAATGGGGATATCTACATATGTAGATGTGCTTTTTATGTGACTATCTCAGACAATAGAAAACACTATTTGACGCCTATAAGGTGTCGACAGATTTAGTAATATTATAGGTTATTAACGGGACGCTGATAAATATGTATGGTAGCATACAGGTATGGCTTGCTTACCAATATCAGTGTGATTGTTATTATTGACATTTATTGCCTTGTTTTATGGCTCGATAGTCGCAAAACTTCTAGACTGGAATAATTGAGATCGATGTCGGCGATTATAAATATAAGCCCGAGGCTGTCGGCGAGACAGAAAAGTTTTATTACTAGAAGCGAAGTGATCTTACATAATATACCTAGTACAATCAATCTTGAAGCGATTTCAGAGTGATGATCAGTATTGTTCAATGGTTTCAAGTTTTGAAGATACGGTACATCAATGTTATTATGTGTCAAATTAAACGCAGATGCAAAACTCAAGTCACAAATCCAAAAAAGTGGGTGTTTTTTTTTTAATTTATAAATATTTCTATCCAAAACACACTTGAAGTTTTCACTTCCAACGGTGGTGACGCCAGTAAAGGCCAGTGGGGCCAACAACAATGTTTCATTGGAAAAAATTATTTACTATATTCCATTCATTCGCACTACCTTTCTATTTGTATCTCCAACTTGGACCACATTTGCAAAGCGTTGTAACTTTGGTCAGCTCTTAATTAGGCGAGGCAGTTCAGCAGTGGACAGATATTGAAGTCAAGATCCACCAAAAGAAATTCTCGACAGTAGGAGTCTCGATTCCATCTATTTGACATTTTCAATTAAGTTGCGCTAGTCAGGACGCCGCGCGATGTCAAGAAATCTGTTTAGCGAATTAATTTGCAAGCCTGAATAGGCTTATGTTTGGATCTTTGTGATTTTGAATAGTAAGTTAATTGTCAATATTTGTCAATTTAATGTAATCGTTTAGATATCAAAGTAATTAAATTTTAAGTTAATAGTTGCAATCTAGTTTTGTGAAGGGATTCCTCATCGTATATATATAGCATTTTTCTTCCTAGTTATAAGCCGAAATATTTTGTTGTTTATAGATGTAATGACCTTAGTAAGAGGGCATAGAACCTAATCTATTAACTACACTAAGCTTAAATTTGAAGATATACTATGCTTCACATAAAACTGTCTTATATATGGCAGTAATAACTTAGTGGTTTGACACAAATTCCCAATTTCCGTCCAACAGTGATCCTGTACATGCTGAAAGCGCCCCCAGGGTGCATGGTCTTATTCGAATAAGGTTACAAAATTTGTATCGCAATCAAGTGGTCGCCTCCTGCATTACCTTAACCAACAGAGCAACTATTACTGAGGATTTTACCGCCCAGTGAGGACCGTATGCCGTGCAACGTAGGGTTTACTTCAAATGCACGGGCAAGCGAGTACCTGTGCTAGTACTGGCAATCGTTTAGTTTATCTGTGAAGTTTCGCGTAGTCACTTCCTACTGAGTTTTAATGAGGCGCTGTTGACTTGCGCGTCTGGTAACAAACTTGTACTAAATCATGCTTCGTCACGGGTAAGTTAAGGCTGATATTTCAGTTTTACAGTATATTACCAGCAGGAAAAATGAAATTTGTGTAAGCGAGCACAGCAATATTAATATTTAACCACCTGAGCATTGTTAGAACGGCCTAGGTCTATAATGACGCTATCTAAGGTACACGAAGACAACCATTTCATTCCACTTTGCACTAAACTGACTAACACGTACTTCTTAAACACTATTTAAAATTGAGCACAGTTATTCACAAACTTTAGGCGGTCGTAAGGTCAAACCTCAGCACGGCGTTGATAAAAATTCCATTACGATCAGTTCAGCTGTTTTAAAGGACGTTAATTACATACATTCGGATATAATGTTATTATATATAAAGATTGGTATTACAAAAGTTTAAAGTAATAATTCGTCTATGTCATCATCCTAATCATAAGCCTTCCAGTGATCTGAAATTTCTTGATAAAGAACTATCTTAGATAATTTAATTTTAGTTAAAAAACTGGTATCCAAAAAGATCTCATTATAGATAGTAAATTGATGCAATCTTACGTATACAGTGAATCAGACGCAGATGTCAGCTTTTAGCAAAATTACTTGTTTATATTCGCTTTCATTTCAATATTAAACTAAGTTTAAATATTTTTCTGTTGAATCTAATCAGCAGAAGTAGTTTCTGAGTGCGGAGCGGCGGGGACGTAGGTAGATCGAATGGCCGCGCATCTGTTGCAATTGCAAATTGTATCTACTTATTTAAATATTTTCAATATCACTTGAAGGTTGATAACGTAAAATAAGCATAAACGATACTAACATTAAGTAATAAATTTGTTAATTATTCCTCAGTTCGGTGACGCTCTAAAGGCCAGTAGGGCCAACAGCAACTGTCCTTTCGAAAAAAATACTAAAATATTACTATCAATTACTTGCTAATAAATTAATAACCAATCTTACGAAAAAGCTTTGACATACCACCTAGTTGCACTAAAGTACACTATAAAAGTTATGTTATCACCTCTAACACTGTTTGTACCCGAATAGTCACAAAAAGTTGTAACGCCGTCTAACACAAATGAAACGTAACAATTCAAACGTTGAACGCGAAATTAAAATCAGCCAGCGTATATCAAAATACATTTGATTGCGAAAACTCCAAATTAAATCTGGGGAATTGGAGTACATCATAAAGTAGCATGTTAGGTGCCCGTCGAATAATTTAATAACATTGTAATGGTCGGTTGAATTGTTCGGGCGGTGTATTTAATTAAGCTCAACCCTTTGTCGCCCCTCTGTGTACGAATACCAAAGAGTTTTATTGCATTCTATTGGAGATATGGATATGGTGGTGAAAATGTCAGTTTGCAGTTATGTCCCGGGTCAGTGTATAAACGTTCGAATAGAAAATTCTGAAAAATGGCACTTTTCTATATAACTTAATGTTGTAGATAAACATCTTTTTACTTTCAAAGCGCAGTTGGTAAATTTGGTGATCGCTACTAACATCTATCAATTAAATATCCACTAAGTAATTGTTAATTCTAAGACTTCTAACAAATAAGCAACAGTTGTGCCTATATAATTCTTCGAATAAAACGAATGGAATATTTCTTTAGGTTCTAACAAAGAATATTACGTACGCATAGCTACGTATTTTGTAAGCCAACGTATTAGGATTTCAGTATAAATCCGTAAGTAAGCCCAAAATAAGGATTTTGTCACATCACGTCCTCGTATTTTCTCCCCTCGCCATTTTGTCTAGCTGTCAAATTATTGAATCCTTTTGCAAATCTCACACCTGCGCTACAAGGAGCCCTGTGCCTTAGATCACACCGCCGCACGACTAATAGTTAATTCTGTATATACGTTCATATAACTGAAATCCAAATTCAAATATAATGTACATTTTTCGTATTTTATAGTTCAAGATTTTAAATTTATTAATTTCACATGATCTTAATAAATCTATTTTAAAAAACTTATTCATGAATCGGAATTCTAGTTTTTCCTGTATTCAATTGAATTGAATACAATTGAAACTGTTAACTGACCCATAACATTTCATATCTTGTTAACAAATGTTATTATATAACGTTGTTCATAAAAATGTACCTTTGTATTTAAAAAAAGTATGTATATTTTGGAGAGTAATTTCTAGGATTTTTTCTGACAGCAAAGAGTTGACGTTGTTTGCTCATATTGAATGGAGGCTCGTTCGGTTTTGCTATTCCACGTTATGAATTGACAGGTAAGATTCTACGAATCAGAGTAGTAATATATTGGGATGAAAAAACGGGCCTATATACATCATCCGACATGTCAGTTTGTAGATGAAGCGTCAATAGAGCTTCAGTAGAACAGTTCATAGTTAGTAGTCCGGTTTAAAATAAGGGTGAAGTACTTAAACCCCTGTTGGTATTATAGCTAATATAAATTCAAGATGAAATCCTTATGTATGAAGCTCTAGTAAATAATCGGAAGTGTAATGCATGCATATAGATGCATAGATTTTAAGTCGGTCGGGAGTTTTCTTTTTATTTATAACACTTCGCATGTCTCGCAGTCTCTTTTATGACTCATTCAAATGGTCTACACATCACCAACACTTTCAGAGATCGCAGGTAAATGTCGCTCTGGCGTTATATCGGCATTGTGTCTGTCGGTACCTGGTTATTGTGAAACGCTCAACCTGCCAGTGGCATTTGGGGGGCCGCGGTGTTGACTGACATCTGACGTGGCCCGTTTGCGTATATTGAACGTGAAGCATCCATTTAGGGCTCCGCCGGCTCCGTTCTACGTATGAACTGTTGTTAGTGAGTTTTTATTAAAAACACAACGACCCATTCCAGGTTAAATCGTGGTCTACGAACGTCGCAGTGTATGATATTGTGCAAACTAGAAAGACATTTTTTCGTAGTACATTTTTGCTTTCATCTGTTTATCATTTTCGTATATGTAAGCATTCAGAGGGATAAACTGCTTTATTATGTAGATAGTGAAATAACTACTAACTCTTTCTTCTGAATAAAATAGCTATGTGTATTCTGACGTCACGGCAGCGGTTCGAATTAGGCGACCCCGGGCTAAACTCAAAAGAAGTGCTACTAGTCCCAGGACTCATAGTATACGCAGACCCATTTGTCTTAGGACACTGCAGTATACATATATATTATAGTGTAAATAATAAGTAATAATAGCATCATAATATATTTTATTTTACACGGCCACATACCAGTCCTCTATTCTCTATCTACATGTTTGCCTTAAATAATAAATAGTGACCGAATAGTGACTAACTTATCTGCTTCGCTGAGTAAATAACTCGTTATACGGTTTTTGAGATAGTTGCGCTAGCTAGCTAGCTAGCTTTTGCCTGTTAATAAAATGTAATTCTTATTAGGCTAACTAGATTTGAGCTAAACTATGAAACAGTTACAGTTAAGTTTAAAATTATTAGAACCACGTACCTATTACAGACACTATATTATTCGCAATAGGTGAGTTCTGTCGCTGTACTGTTTCTGTCATTCGAAACTCAAGTACCTCAGTGAGCTGAGGAGAGACACGCTTTGCATTTCGCAGCGCGACCGAATACGTAATGATGAAATCCAAAATCGGACAGAGGTTACCGACACAGCTCTCAAAATTAGCAGGCTCCACTACAGTGCAGCCACAGCTGTTAATTCTGCTCTGGTTAGGTGAAATCCTGTGACAGATTTTTAGAGTGAATTATAACTCTAGGGACACGCCTTAAACTGTAGTTAAAGAGTATTTAGTAAGATTAAAAGTCGAAAATAAAAATGTTTAAATATATGGACAATTAAAGCCAATTAAAATTTAGTTGATATGATATGAGACAGATAGTACGGTATATATAGAGCCAATCCTGAATCCATCAGGCTTAAAGCCACGCACGCATTGACTGGGTTTGCATCCTTACTTGCTTGGTAGAGGTGTGTAATTCATTAGATTTTTTCCCTTTTGATATCCATCTAGAGCAGATATTACCGTTATAGAAACCAAGAACACTAGATTACTAGTACGATGTGCGTGTTTGAGAATTTTTGCTTAAGATTTGAAACTCGCCACTATGAAAACTGGACAGTTGCTGTCACTACTGATCTGTACACCGGTATTGGTTACGGAACCTAGAGTACCACAATAATAAGCGTAGCGCTTATTACTGCGACTGTATTCAGGCGAATTTGTTGTACTCCAATAATTGCACGTGCATATTTACGCTAAAAGCAATCACAAACAACAATCTTCGTTTAATCAATCACCACGCCCCGCATTACCTTTCGTCGTTAGCCCTAATTGGGGATCCCTCGGGAATCACTTTTGTAGTTTACTAAGTGGAAATCAATTACCGGCAATCGAATAAGGAAGAGCTTTGCGGATGTGGCTTCCCGACGGTTATTTACCGGATTTTATGGTACCTACACATGGAACGGTGTAATTAATTTTGTAGGTAGGTGAATACGAGTACTTACTCCCTCGGGGAAGGGAAGGCCTACATTTAATACACTTTTAACGTATTTTAACATTAATTGTGGTGTGTGGTTAGTGTTTGCATAACTCCTTACGAGGTTCAATTAATGATTTTAATCAAGAAACCATGTAAAAGTTCACAGCGAACATAGGTCTGATATAATTTGAAATGAAATGGAAATGTAATGTACATTTATTCGTCAAACAAACCAAAGTTGAGCGCACTTAGCTACTTACCTATATATTTTATAGATATTATTTTACATTAGAGATTTTACCCACTGATTCGTTATAATGGATCAGCATTATTATGAATCACTCATTATACGCTACCCCTTCTCTTTCTGGGTCTTGTCAATCCAACGGTTACCGGTTCGTATCCGTATTTTTGAATCATGCCGCTCGTTTACGACGATAACAATACAAAAGTAAGAGTATCCGTACTTATCATTCTGCCTTGAAAAATAAGGATAAGTACAGTTTGAAGGTAACACTTCAGTCAACACTTAAGGCATAACTCGGTCGCGTGTTGCGTGGTATATCCTAATGGATATATATTCCGAAGTCAGACATGCATTAACGAAACATTGAACTGAGATTGTTATTTATAGTGTACATTACGCCCGTAGAAATGCAATAGAACTTCATTAGTTTGAAAGGAAAAGGTGATAAATTTCAATCAGGCTGGCCTTTCCAATATAGTTAGATTTAGATGGTCCAGTCTTGAAACGTTGAATACGATTTACAGTTCAGGAATGAATTTACAATTCAAGACGTACGCTCCTCTAAACCTCTGAGTAATTCAATGTGCTACATAGGTGTGCATATACGATTATAAAAAGTATTCACAAATGCGATTGGATGCTGCTTTTTGCACTGCATGGGTTTCCTATTTTTAAAACAGATTCAGATAGGGCAATCTCTGAATACGATTCACGTTTTTTTCTGAATTGATAAGGCTTCAATGTCGGAATAAGTTTTAAGAGAATCGGTTCCAGTTTTAGACAATGGAGTCGCTAAGTTACCGACTTGAAGTGAACTTTGCAGATGGAGCTGAAATGCTGATTTATGGTTAATCGCAAATCTTGTTCGTGTTAAATTGTTAAATTATTATCGCTATGATGAAAAGTCCTTGAGTTGAGAAAGTTGAGTGGGACTATTGGGGCAAGCGCCACATATTAAATTGATAACATTTTAAACCTGCATTTGAGTTATAAGCCACGATAGCCTTGTAAGCCGTCTAGAATAGAAAACTTTTGTTCAGGGGTCACGAGTTCAAATACAACTGTTTTTTCTAAATTATGTACGTAAGTGTTTATCATTTTGCAATAAGTAATTTACTGCAGCATAGGACAACATATATTGTTGATTAAATTTCAATGAATATGTTCATATTTTAATGAACGCCTTACATAAAGTGTCAACCCATAGTTAACTGTGACTTACTCTTGTGTTAACTCTGGCCCATGTTCATGGGCGCACGTGGACAACTTTCCATCTTCTTGCGCCCCCCTCCTCCAAGTGGGGTCGCTTCCGATGAGCTTCACCGTCGCAGACGAAAGCTTCAGGCTGAGTTTA
>DWIW01000023.1:0-13854 GCA_018248535.1 Hovala pardalina | reverse complement strand
GCGAGTGCGTGTGCACTTTGCCCGGTCCGGAATTCGCAACGAGACTGCCGAGCATGGTATTTATACACTGTGCAGCGAGAGATCGATGTCCAAAAAATTCGGCATTGACAAACTACGGTAGATAAAAAATTTATACGGGTTGATATGCGCCCACCTATATGTATATGGCGTCAAAAGCATAGTCGGCTATTGCGAAAATTAAGAGAATACATACAACCTCGATAGTTATGTGATCACGAGTGCAACTGGATAAAATTTAGAACTAGCTTCAATCCAGGAATCTCAGTAGCAACTTAAAGTCAGGATTTGTACTCAGTGTTAATAGACTTACCACTTACGGAATACACGCGTCATTGATGTTTTTTTATGACAAGAAAAACATATTATTGCTTCCGACAAATGTAAATATGAGAAAGGGGAATAATTACGCGTGTCACAATAAAATTTTGCCGTGCGGAAAATTCCTTAATAACGTGGGCGGCAACTTTGATGATACTCGCATTAGTAATGTATTCATGTACAAACGCTTGGGGTTATATTAATATTTAAAACATTATGTATAAAAGTTGTGTTCTCAATAAACTCTAAGTTAACAAAGTAACGAAAATATTTAAATTTGTACATTGTGGATTTACATTTTGTTGTTTAGGAAATCACAATTGTCTGTTTACCTTCATTATTTTGCTGTTTGTTTCTCGCGAGATATAAGATAGCAAATAAGGATCCTAATCCAATTAAAATCCCATAACTTCAGTGCAGTAAAAGATCACAATCTCAGCGTTTAGATCGTGAAATCAGGCCACAGCCGTGCCTCATTAGTGCGTGTAATCTTGTAATGATCTGGATTTTATTATTTCACTTCAAATAAACAGATTCCTGAGCTCCATCACAGATTTACCTCTGATTCAACACTCAGTACTAATTAAAAAGGTAAGTTCATTTTTCCGAAAAGGCCATTTTCTCTTACGACTCATGATAAAGAGAACGGAAACTTTGTGAAATATTAAAGTAGACATCACCCTAATTAATATCCACTCCCGTGACGATGAATTCTCTGCATTATTTATACGAATATATTTAGGAGCTCATTACAAATTCTGTAGGTTCAGGCACAAAGGTTGACTTTGAAGGCTTAGCGTTGTATTTAAATGTTTATATTAGTTATATAGTAATAAAACAATTGGACTCAATTAGGCATTAACTTATGAAGGATTGCTTTGAGTTAACATTTGAGATACATTTTATCCAAATCAAGGGAATCTATAACTACATTATAGATTTGGCTAATTGGATTTTACACGTTTGACATGAAACAACGCATCTTCTACCTACATTTAAAGATTAATAAATTATTTATATGAAATCATAGAAATAAATCCATGACCATATGTTTCTGTTTTCAACAGACAAAACCAGATAAATGCAAAAAAAATAGTAAAATTATCAAGCAAGTATAGGGGAATTTTGTATTTTGAATCGTGTATATTTTTTTTACAATAATTATAAACAAACGAAAATGAACTAATCCAGCGCCGCAATACAATTGGTGATAGAGACCGAACAAGAACAGAAAAGGGATTATTAGTTCAGTAAGTATAATGTGGGGAATGGTCACATCTGCCCGCTATTAGGTGCAAACAGGTTTGCCTGCCCTATCGATGACAGTGTTAATGACAGTGATGACGTTAACGAGCGGTCGATGTACTGGTAATCATAAGTAGATCTTATCGTCCCCTAGTTGCTCTAACTCTGCGTGATTGAAACTCACGAAAGTTATTTTGGGCAGGGGTTGTACTATAAATCCAAAACCCTATTAATAAAAGTAATTCCCATCCGTTACTTAATTACATGGAAGATTGTACGCTTTTACGTCCAAGTTAAGTGTTTGTTGATTCTTAACACGATTGTCGCATAACGCATCGTATTACGAGCATGATAATATGTTGTAGTAAATTAATAGCTATTTACTAGAAGTAATTGTGCGAAGCACAGAAGCGTTCGAGAAAATTTGCCACTAATGGTTACCCATCCAACAACTGGCCGGAGCCATAATTGTCATCCACTTTCGTGTTCGGCTGTAGCTTCAACAACAACGCTCTTTATATATTGTTTGTAATTAAATATCGTTATCGTTAAATAGAGATAACTTTCATCGGATATCTCACAAGAGAGGAGTTAGTGTTACCCAACACTGGCAGTGCATAATAAATATAGATCTGATTGACCTTCTTTGATTTCAGTTCGATACCTGAAATTCAGTACTACTTTCGTTTGTTGTTAATTAGGCAATTGAGTTTTGCTATTGTTTATTCGATCGTACGATACGCTAGGCACAAATCCAAACTCGACTTCAGCTACGACCGGATATTAAAAGTTAGAAACCTAAAAATTATTGCCCCACCCGGGAATCGAACGCAAATAAGTCCACTGGATAGCGACGCTGTTCGTTGACGTAAAAGCAGGCTCTGAACATGGGGAAAGAATCGTAAACTTAACAAAAGTATAAGATATAATTGATTTTTATGAGAAATAATTTTATTAAAATGTAAAAATACACATATATACATATTCAAACTCAGATATTAACAGATACAGCAAAAAAAGTACCTATATACTACATTATATTTGTTTTTTATCCATTACAAATTTTTCCCAGGCTTCAGAGGCCTTGTCTCTCTTGAGATATTTTGCCATTGGGCTTTTAGCGAAATAAAGATAACACGAGGCGAAAAAGGGTTGATGACATTATTATTACGAAACTTAATAGCCTTACAGCTATTCCAGTTGATTTGAACCCATTGATGGATCAAGGCAGCGCTCGCTGAATAACGAATAAAAAATGGTTGTGTTAATTGAAATAATTTATGAATTATATTTGTCATCCAAACGTTTACGACAAAGCTCTGAGTCCCGGTTTGCGCCCGGAGCAGTATTATAAAATTATGTTCCTGCCCCGGCTGGGAATTGAACGCGCAACATAGCTCGGCAGTAACGGAGCTTATAGCCGATTTACAACAAGAACTCGATGGTTCAATAGACTGACAGACTCGCCTACAGTAGAAGAGCAAATCTCGGATAAATGCGAGCAGAGCAGGTAGTGATTCCTATAGCCTTCCGAGAGTCGCGAAATAGAGGGCGGGATAGATCATGCGCGGCGCAACAGATTGGCGGGGAAGCTGGAGGAGAGCTCTGCCATTCGCGCGCCGGGAGTTCACTTGAGCAGACGTTTCAGCTGCTATCGAAAGTTAACGTTCCGAGTTCGCGGGTCCACCACCATTTCGAAGGTAAGAATATTTCATACAGATTTTTTCTTCATTTTATTTTCTTATTTTGATATTTCGTTTCATGTATGTTTTTTTAAAAAACATTTAACTTTGGTGCTTTTTCTGTTATTTAAGTTGCTTTATTAATTTAAAAATCTTATTTTTGACTTTTTTTGAAATAAAGTGTTTTTTTATTGTTAACAATATTTTTTTTATTGTTTATTTAAAAAGTGAAAAAATAAGAAGAAATACTTATTTTAAAATACAAATCGGCACATCCTGGGACCCCAGGCACAAAATTTTTACATCGTTACTTACCTTAAAATATTTTTCGTGTTTTCTATTTTCTGATATTTTAAAATTTTCGCGTTCTAATTAAAACTTTTTCCGCGGTGCTCAGTTATCGAATTTGAGCTTTATGGTTTATTAAAAAATATTTTTAAACGTTACTTTTGCCGACGGCATTTTTCGGCATTTCTGATATGGATTTTCTACACAAATACGAACGAATTTTCTTGCATAAAGCCAAGACTAAGCAATAATATTATCGCTACATCTTAGAACGAAGGACTTTTAATCATTTTGTCTACCCCTTTGGCATTTCAATGATTTAAATGAAAACAACTTATATTTTCTCCCTCCTCTAATAAAATTGAAATGAAAGATACAAACGTCTAAGGAAGTCCGCTTTTCACCAATTCAGTGAAGCTTCATAATTTATACGTACATACATACTTCAGTATAATCTTATACTCTGAACTATAATATAATGTGTAGTTTCGAGTTCTATTTGCCGTTTTTTGAACATTTTTGACCTAAGCACAAATATCTATTAGTTTGCGATATAAATATCAATTTTACATTGTCACATTACATAGATTTATAGGTGCGCTTATCGCCAATATAACCGGCCACCCCAGATTAGGCTAGACATTTTACTTATTGTACTTCAGTCCTAACAAAAACTATTCGCGAAACAACGCGCCGGCGGAGCCGCAGGTGATCTAATTTGTCGATCATCGATATTTCTTAGCCGATATCCGATAATTATAAATAAGTATGGGGTTCTTGATATTAAAATAAATAATAATTAAACGGTAATACACCCCTGCGGTTTCCGGTTAGCGGGTGGCGGACCACACAGAAAACATCACAATTTAATATCCATGACCGGAGTACAAATATTCAGGTGGGAAATAAATATTTGATTGGCGGGAATTCAAAGGCGTGACCCGAGTGAGTCGTCTTGAAATTATATGTGAAATTACAAAAAAATATGTCCACAATTTCACAATATTTCGCAATAATAGCAGGATAAGCACACCGCTTACACAATAATTATGTTGTGAGCGAAAGGCTGTTCTGTAGGGAACTTTATAAGCTTACCTACTGGAAAACCATACAATTTGAAAGGAATATTTCTTCATGACATTACCGAGCCACCCAATTACGTTCACGTGTATTCTTATATTTTATTTATATCGTTCCGAGACACATAAATGTCTACTGAAAATTGTCTTGATAACAGGCTTCCTTCGGGGGCGGCGATTATACGCGATGGTGACCACTTACCGACGGCCTGCGTGTTCGTTAGGCTACATTTATTTAAAAAAATATATCTCTAAAGGCTCGTAGCTTCTATACTTGCATAACTTATAAGCGGACTTCATATTTGGGCATTTCAAGAAGTACCTGGGACGTTGATGTCGGCTGTGGCTTAAGTGAAGCATGAGCTTCACCGCTTATAACCAACAAGAAGTCGACCGTTGTTACTGCAACATTTACTTGCTTAATCCTCATTGAAACATTGCGCTCAAGATTGGAGCTCGGAAAAGTAATCTCACGGCTTCGTCGTAAAATCCGCACTTAACAGTAAGCCACTAAACAGTTCTGTTTTAGATTTAGAGCATTGACTGGATTTAAAAATTTAAAAACTTCTATGTAGGACCCTACATATGAAAAATGTTGGTATCAGATTTTTTATTACAACGAGATCTATTATCTTTAGATATTGAATTGACGGGATTCACATATATACATAAATAAATTCTTGGGGGATGACATAGGTTGATCCTAAATCCATATAGAATTTTAATTAAATTTGGCGTCAAAAGGTTTCCATTAACTTAACGTAAAACTGTATGTGCAATTCAGAATGGTAAGAAGCACAGTACGATCAATAAACATGGTACCTAATGTAAGGGATTTATCCGATAGATTCATCGATAGTTTCGAAATCCTTAACGAATCCTACTTAGAAGAATTTTTATTACTATAGTTAATATATGTATAAACGGTCTTATTTTTTTTTCAATCAAAATACTTGGCGAATTACAAGCGGGCTTATCGCGATTATAACTGATTGCCCCGGGCTAGGCTAAATATTTTATTTATTGTACTTCAGCCCTGGAAAATATTTATTTTATTCTTAAAGCAACACGAGGGCGAAGCCGCGGGTGAGCTTATTTGTCGATCATCGATAGTTCTTAATCGAATTCTAAATTAGTATGGGATCTTCACATTAAAATAAATAATAATAAACGGTTACACACATACCTCACTAGCTTTCCCTGTGTTGCGGAAGGCAGACATATAGAAAGCAACAGAACTTATCCGAGTTTATCTATGACCCGAGTACAATATTCAGTTATGAAATGAATATCTGCCCCGCCCCATTCGAACCCGAGTTCTGCATTTAAAGAGTCAGAGTTACTAACCATCGGGCCACGGAGTCGTTATTACTCAAAATATGCCAAAATGCTGCAAAGCGCAGTTAATACGAACGATATATATAAAGTAACGATAATTTGTAACGGATTTCGATCGATGCGAACTGATCCGATGAATTGATAGTTCCGTTAAGTGACGCCTTAAAGGTCAGTAGGCCAATCCGAAAACTTTTCTATCCAGATTGGATATGATTTTTCAAGTTTAAATATAAGCCAGCATGCGCCATAAAGTGCGTTTTCCTGCTAATTAATGTCTTATATGAAATATTACTTTTATGAAGCATGCGAAAAAAATCGGTTCAGCATTCCTTTTATTTAAAGGAAGGAAGAAAAGAACACAATACGAGTATATTAAAAGGATATGATTTATTGAAAACTATCGGTTTTTGAATTACCTTTTCTTTAAAATTTGTCCTGAGTAGGGATCGAACTCACTACTCAAGGCGCAAAGTTTTAGTACCAATGCGCCTGTTTTGTTATTTGACCCGTTTGGCTTACTCTACGGGTAAAAGTAATTATTTATCGGATCGGTTCATTATATTTTATAATAATGAACCGCTGCGAACTGAACCTACAAGCTACACGGGCCAGGTAGCTGATTGGTACCTCAGTAAAGTAAAAGGACTAAAGAGGATAATATGACTAATATAATTATATTATTTTCTTCACCTTAGTGAATTTTTAACTGCTTTCACATTTTATATCATCCGCAAGATGAGTGCTATTGAAAAAGTTAAGTGAAATTAAATGAAAATCTCAATGGCCCCTCGCCAGTTGGAGGAAACGGAAGTGATAAATTAAATTAGTTCAATTATATTGGGAAACCTTTCAAGTTCTTAGGTGCTATTGACATTGGGAGCGATTGGACTTACCAGAATGATTCGTCCTTGGGGACTCTCGTCCCGTCTTTTCGGCGTGAAGTTTCCGCAGCGATCATAAATTGCCTCTTAAAATATTTATTGGGAGTACTTTATCCTTAGTATCCGCTAAGAATATATTTTTTTATTTTAAACTATCGCTTAACTAATAGAATTCAAATTACATGTCAAGATAATGGAAACTTAAATAAGTTTTAAGTAACATCTAAGCGGAAATCTTAAGCAAATGTAAGCAAATCTTAATAAGCAAATCTTTAAGATTACTGTGTCCATTTACTAAACGGAAGCCTACGAAATTTAAATTAGGTACATTCATTAAGAAAAATCAGTGGTGCGTGCGCCGGGTTTTGAAGTCACAGTTTTTCGAGCTAAAGCCCGTTTGTTCTCTCAATATTGATACGGCAATTACTATGTTAATATAATAATAAAAATAACAATAAAATAAATATAACTCGCAAACCTTTTAATTTCGCATGTACCTATCGATTCAGGTTCACGCTTTCAAACAGGCTCGAAAATGCAATACAGTAAATAAATTGGAATACATTTTCCACAAAAAAAAAACATACACCTGGCATTTTCTTTACAGAAAGCTCTTTTGGTGTAATGATAATTTCGTGTTTTTATGTGCAAACAAATTACTTGGAGCTTAACAACCTACTCCTGAATTTCCTTTGGATGTAAGCCGCCTTTGTGCTTATCCCCTGTTTACAATAAAGGCTTTGTTGCCCATTCGAGTGCGACTCAAAACAAAATATGCCTAACTGAATGATAGCGTTTATCCGCCATGCATCAGTTTTGTGTTTTGTAAATAACAATAAATCAGATCAGATACTTATATATGAGGCGACCGCCATAGTCCTCAAGGGCAGCAACGCATTTGTGATCAGCACTGAACGGGATAGTTACTAACAATTACTAACTGGAGTATTACTAATGCCTACTAACTTGACCACTAACTACAAACCACAGTCTCTACTTCCATAGTTCTCAAACTAATAATTAAATTGAATTAATTAATTAATAACACATTATGTATACATACTAACATAATTAACACACCTTTTTGTCATGGGCGGCAGCGGGTAGGCAGTGCTGCATGTTCGTTTATTATCTTTTAACTCAATAAAATATAAATAGATAAATAATTTCATTTTAACATCTTAACGCTGCTCAACAGTATCTGTCGCAGACGCCTGTATGATCCAATAAACCTCCGCCAGTTAACCTTTGAGCATATCTTCCACTGTAACTAACAGCAGCTGTTTCAACCTTATCGTTCGCATTTAGCTCCAAGATTTTTCCAATTGAGTTCATAAAAAAAGTATAAATCTTACTAGTTCGGCCATTCAACAAGTTATCCAGTAAATTTCCGCTTTTCAGTTTTATCGATCTGTTCGAAGTCGTTGCATTGCGCGCCGTCAGAGGAAATTGAAACGTGTGGAAAATCTCTTGATAAGCGCGGCGTTGAACTAGTCTTTGGATTTGGGAGGCACAGCAGTGCGCATGCCAAGTCGAACGCGCGTATCTTCCTTTGTACTTACACGCGTATGCGCGAATCCATTTCCTAAAGAATATTAAATAGGTATCATCATTAATATTGCGTATAAAATTAAACATTACAACTATTTAAATAGTTATTAATACGTCTGAAGATCGCGCGTCGGATTAAATTAAATGGGTAAAAAACATGTTTAATTAAAAACATGTTGTTACATTGATATAGTTAAAAAATGTATTTGGGTTGGGTATTTAAGAGTTTTATATTTTCTACCAAATCCAATAAGGTCCTAGAAGTTTAATAATTCCTAGTAAGGAAAAAATTTTTTTAAGTCCTTGGTAGGACGGTACGGTTGGTATTACGGAACGCCAAAAACGAGGTAAAAGTCACTAATTGGGGATGATCTTTGAAGGAAAATTTTCCTTTTCCTTTACAATAATAAAGAAAAAGGGTAATTAGCTTAAATGGAACGAGAAACATAAAAAAAGTTAATTAAAATATAATTCCAATCTAGTCAATACATCTGTTTATTGTGCTTTGTTGTTTAATTTGAATTGTACCAATTGACAAGCTTGTGATGCAAATTTATGCAATATTATTAGACGCCTGTTCTCTACCTGTGTCAGGCAGGTGTTCAATTAAATCAGCTTCAGTTGCTACGAACAATTACCTCGCAATACGGCTACGTAGAGGTATTATTTCGGCAGTACCTAGATATCATAGTGTTTATGGTAGGCAAAAATGCAGCAGTTTATTTATGAAAAGTTTCGAAAATGAAAGATCGTTAACTATTTTGAATAGCGGTGGAATTTTATGATATGGTATTTCTGTGTAAGACAGAAGACAAAACGCATAGTTATAAAAATATTCTATCCTTTTATTAAATTGACACACTTATATTACTTCGACTTCTATATACTTAAAATTTTACTTTACTTGAGGCGTCTGACGACTTGAAAATTTGTATCTAAAAGTTTAGTTATATTTTACATGGCTTATTATCGGGATCACATCAATGTGTGGGTTTGATAATTTATATATTACATTTATGTCTACTTATATAGTTTTACCAAGCTATTATGACGTATTCATACTTAATATAATATATGAAATTAATTAGGTATAATTTGAAGTAACTAACACACGTTCTAATAGCAAACCGAACTTGAAACTAGTAAATAATTAAACTACTTATGTTTATACGAGAAAATGTAATAATTCTCTTCGCAGTATATTTATTAACATTATTATTTCGGTCTGTATCGCAATAACGTAAGGGAAATCGATGGGTGTAAATCTGAAAGCTTTGACGTACCTAATTGTACTGTGCTTGTATGCATCGTTTCAGCAAACATTATCCTTTATTAGCATTCATAATCTTTTTATTGACCCAGTTTTCTAAATTGCAGTATGAAAAGTTTAATGGTATTCCATGTTTGAGAGAACGCCATGTTGCCACTTACGGACGTAAATGAATGTCGACCTGCACTCTCAAGATGAGGGACTTAAATTGGAGAACTTATTAAGATTTTGCGCTCGGCTATGTATGCTTTAGGCGCGGAAGTTAGCTAGAACTGTCATGTTCATAGTTATACATAAGAAGGTACTTCTTTGACTTGCTGCTCATAATTTAAAAGTTAACTGGATTTTATAAGGTTTAAGTTTTAAACGTTCGAGGTAAGAAAGACATATAAACGTCTTACTGGGAATTAGATGATTGTTTTTCGTTAATTCCTCGCGTTATAATTGTTGTCTTATCAAAATGAGGTGTTTATTTGATTTCTTGTAGTATCTTCAATTGCAATATTTTCCATGCAGCTGCTAAAAGTTAAAAAAAATATTTGCATATAAAAGGTTTCTGCTCGGGATTCAACCGATGGATTATACAAGAACTAGTCGAGTCCACTCGAGTAAATGTGAACAATATCTGCTGAATAAATAACAAAAATTTCCATTTAGCAAAAGGAAAAGGAAATGAAACAAAAGTACCAATCTGTTATTCAAGATTTCGAGTACTTTAATTGAAAAACGTACTTCAGTTTTGCATATTGGATTTCACTCTAACAGTAGGATAGTGAAGCGCTCTGGGTGAGGAAGGGATACGCCGTATGACGGGGCAATGAATGTCGGTCGGCGTTACGAGAGTCAAGCATATTATCACCCGTCGTAACCTCGTGTAGTTGTTGGAGCGAATCCAACCCTTACGGATTTAGACCGTTTTCGGTACGTTA
This sequence comes from Hovala pardalina, assembly GCA_018248535.1. Classification (NCBI taxonomy): domain Eukaryota; kingdom Metazoa; phylum Arthropoda; class Insecta; order Lepidoptera; family Hesperiidae; genus Hovala; species Hovala pardalina. Next base: position 3,252 of record DWIW01000023.1, on the reverse strand, counting down.
CGGACCCCTCTGCTTCTTTGACTAGGCCATTATTTCTGGTGCAGGTCTAGAGCTATATGATCTACACCAAAAGGTGAATAATAATCAACCTACGGAATAATTACGGACTAGCTAATTATCTACCATATTACGTTCTCTTCCAGATAGGTAATGGGATGGATACGTGCACATGCTGAGTGGTTGCCGTTTTGGGATAGTTATAACATTTTATAATTTATTGTATTTTTTAACTTCACGTTGTTCTTATTGTCTCAAATAAAATAATATTGTTTATTTCTCGATTTTTCCTAATCGAAGCCGGATCAAAACAACGTGGGCGTGGAAACACCCCCCAGCTACTTTGGTACTAATTAAATTAATGAAGCTTTTATTTCGATAACGATCCTGATATCCTCAGCAGAAGAGATAAATAATATTTACAATAACAAGATAATACCAAGAATAAAACTTGTTTTTCTAAAATCCGTTATAACCATCAGCTAATTCTTCCAGCTTTTGTGTAAATTTATATACAATTTTATAGACAAAGAAAAACAACTTTTGGAGGATAGCTAAGCCCGATATCCGCTAATTAGGTGATTTCAGTTTATAATCAAAGAGCTAATCACTTGTTTGTTAGCAGAAAAATACGGAGTACCATGTTATTTGTTGCTTATTTCATTGCTCTTCACGCTCCAATCTTTTTTAAAAGGTTTAACGACTCGCTAATACATTACCGGCTTTGAATAGGTTTATTTTGTACCTTTTTAAAAGGCTTGATGTTTTAGCCGTAAATTGCTGCACTAATGTGTTACTCAAACAAGCAGCTAAAACAAGCAAATTAACAATTAATTAGTTCTTTAAACTTCTTATTCTTTCAGTGAAACCTCACTGAAGAAAGGAATAATTACAACCTGCCTCTAGAATTTCACAGACTTTGAGTAGTCGATGGTTCATTCTCTTTTGTTCGTTTTATTTTACTTATACATTTATTTGGATTCAAACCACAGAATCGGATGGAATTAGATCGTTTTCTACCTAAGTTCGGAAGTGAAAGCTTATGAACGTCAGGGCTGGCTCCGATTAGGGATAATACCTATTATTACCCATTTTAATTTTAAAAGTTTGTTAAATATTTCGGCATCGGAAATCATTGTATAGCGTTAAATAATCTTATAAACAATATTGTCGTTGCTTCGGAAATAAATCAATGCAACAACAATGTGTGACAGATAGTCATACTATAGAAAGAATACGTAACAAAATTTTACAAAACATTTTTAAATGTATTCTGGTTCATACTAAGCTTATATGAACTTCAGACACCCAACAGTGTCGTAACTGGGAATGAAAATGTCCATTCACACAAAAGAGAGGTAGCGAGGATAGATAATAGCCAAGAAAATGTTGTAAGCGTTCCTTATTGAGATCATTGTTAATAGATTTGCCGCAAATTTCGAGCTTTGTTCTCTAATATTTCCCATTTGACCTCTTTATTTTGTTCGTAACGTTTAATCATTTCGAGTAAGCGTTATTCGCACAATGAAGTCTTAATTAATTGAGCATCAGGAAGGTACTGATATGAGCCGGCTCTTAAATTGTAAATTAATTTTTCATTTTAGAGTTCGTAGGACATGACATGCGCCTTATGGTTTTGCCATGTCCTTCAGTCTATCCGTTCACACCTTAGCCCAGCCGATCAAACCAAAACCAACCAAGGGTCCTCATTTTTAGTCGAAATACGTTCATAACTTGGAGTATCTTTAGATGGGTCATTTAATAATATTTAAGTACTGCACAGACTATTTTCTAATTTAGTGAAGTCATGGTGAACATATAACAAATACTCAATAAAAAGTATCACGGCTAAATGAGCTGGGTTTAAAAGTACTTAACCATCAGCTTAATTTATAAAATATCTGTACTTGAAATTATTTTGTTCAAGATACAAAATACTCAAAACTTTTTTTTTAGACCACTAGCTACTTCATATTAAGTAATTCGTTCATTGTTCATTATTACTACGTAACTACTACGGTTTACTGCTACGGAAGTCTACACTATACTTTTCAACTAATACTATTGTGCTACATATTTGGTCAGTGTCTACGCCAATATAAAATAATGTGAGAGAGTGCATAGACGATATTTGACTAAAGTTGATAATATTCGTCAGTTTAACAGATATTTAATAGTCTAGTTAATGATTAATAGCTTTGTATACATTTGATTATTTGACGTATTGCTACATTTGAGGGCTAACCGTTTGTAATCTGTCTTGCAATCGCAATAACGCCATAATAATTATGTGTGTTGTGATTTTACAGCCTCATTTTAAATGTATAGTATTTTTTGTGTAACTTGAGGCACGTGCGAGCAACTAATTTCCGGAACGGTAGATATTTCCTTGCGAATGCCGGATTTATCAATACGAGTCCCGGCGAATCTGATTCTGATTACATTCCGCACATATAACATGTGATGTATAATACATCGTACCAATATATGGCAGCAAATGTGCGTAGTTATATGATAATATTGATTTATGTGCCATAATATTTTGCGTCTAACTGGTGCAAATAAAAATGTAAATGTGCCAAGTATCAATGCCTCAATATGTCGTCAATCAATTATGGTTGTGAACATATTTTTAAATTACCTCATCTGAAAATATAAGATGATAAATATATTTATATGGCTTTTTTAAATACAAATATATCATTTTTTAAATATACGTTTACTATTACGTTATCTATGCATAACTTTCATAGGTATGTAAATGTATGTGTGCCATGATAGGCTATTTGGGAGAACACACGGGAGAACGATTGTGAGTTTAAATCCAGACCATAACCATTGATTTTTTTAATTGATGTGCGTATTAATATTTGTTAGTAATTATCACGTTGCATTCTGGTGAAGTAACATCGCGAGGAAACCTGCAAGTCTAAAAATACTTCATAGAGTTCTAGAAGGTGTGTGAATTCCGCAAATCCACACTTGGTCAAATGATTGGACTTAGGTCTAAATACCTCTCAATTTGAAAGGAGACCCGAGCCCAGTAGTAAGAAAAAATAGGTTACAATGAAGCTTTAGCTATGTAATTGAATACGTAAAAAATTTGTAAATGTTGGACAGATGATGGATTACATATATACAATTTTGTTAAGTCCGACAAAAGTCAGTTAAAGACTGTTTTTTTAAAAAAACTTTAGCAACGTGGATCTTTAAACGTAAACACTGACGAGGCAGAGCAGTGAGTGTCTACTGACC
>DWIW01000022.1:0-13936 GCA_018248535.1 Hovala pardalina | reverse complement strand
GTGTAGACACTGACATAACAAATGCTTGTCTGTTGGTAGGTGTTTCATGAAATACATTCTTCAAGCATGCGTAGAACCTGTAGGAATTCAACCACTCGATGAATGCAGATGTTCCGCTATCTAGGAGATCATTAATGGTTCACGGCGAGATAGAGAACTCGATTTTATGAGTAGTGTTACATTCACACTAGCTCCTAGTTAGGATTTGTTGTTACTATCAGTAAATAGTGTCTTTCCATGAATGTTTTCATTAAAATTGAGAGTTTCTCAAATTCAACAAGATTTTGGCAAATAATAATAACAATTTATTTTTTAACAAGATTCGGCTTTTATATAGATATTTACTTTTTGTAAACGAGTTTGATCGAAAAACAAATTTATACTTATTTACTAAATCTTGATGGTGCAAGTAGAAAAATTATTCGGAATTCTTCTAGGGAATATATTGTCACCACAAAATCGCGACGTGCACTCATGTGATACATAGCACCGATTTGACATGACCGATGACGGTTGCAGGTCCGCGATGCATCGTACGGCTCATCATCAGAATCAGACGGCGAGGCGGAAGGGGCGCCGGGGGAGCCCTGGGGCGTCGCGAGGCTGCTTTATGCTGGCCTTACAACACTCGCCGTGGGGCTCGTGGTCTACTTCGTGGGGACTGGGGACAAGGTAAATCCACAAATACCCCCCCTTAACCAGTTGCCTCCTTTTGTTCCAGCCCCATATGGGCAAGTTAATTACCGGAACCCTCGAAGTTTCGCCGCGATCCACGTCGTTGCCAAAGGTGATATTAACAATATATTATATTACTAAGCAATGCTTCAAGAGTCCCTCTTCGGCCTTGTCGTTTACTCTGTCGGCGCCGTTAAGGTACATGCTCCAGTGGAGAGAGCTCATTGTTATACAAAAATAACTCAATTTCAAAAGATAAACCTTGAAGTTCAAGCTCCACTCGCGCAAATGTCAAGGGGTAAATCTCAGCGCGAACCATATTGATCTCGAGGTGTTTCGTATGAAACGGACCATGGTGACTTCTTATTTATTTTATTGTTTTGTTCTGTGACTGTCGCTTGGTCGATAGTGTGATAGATATTGCGCGTGGCGCAGTGGTTAGTGACCCTGACTATGGAGCCCCAGGTTCGAATCTCGGCCTGTGATATTCAGATATTTACTATACTAATTACTTTGTAATGTAAGTGATTATGATTTTGGTACTAAGTGGGTCTTAAGAGGTAGACTTAAAATGACCAGCTCATTAATATCATTTCCAGGGGTTCAAAACACCAGCGCTACGGCTGGTGGGTCCATCGCTTATCGTGGCAGGCCTCTTATGCTGCCTGCTGCGCATTATGTTTTGCATCTTTGCAAAACCCTGCTGCCGTCGGCGGCCAAACTACAAGGAGAACAGAAGGTCATTTTTCTTTAACAACAAGTTAGTTTTTTTCGAATGGTCAGTCGATTTTTGCTCTACTGGCCTTTACAGTATGTTGGTACTAGTGAGTAGTATCATAAAAATCTTTGAAAGGCTTAGGTGTTGAGCATCAATTAATTATTCAATCACGCTGGCCAAGTGAGAATTGGTAAACTATAGGTTTTGAGATAAGGGAAATCTCTCAGGCATGCAGGTTTCCTCACAAAAATCTACCTTAACCGTTACACACCGTTGCAGAAGTGGTGTGGTGTGGGAGGACCCTTTCGAGTATAATTACAGTAAGAACATCTTCTCGTCTGACACGATGCCTTCTAGAGGCATTAAGTATTTTATTTTATATATGTCTGAGATTTTGAGATAGAATACGACTCTGGGCATAGGAAGATAACCCGTTGGAACGGATAAGCTAATGACCGTTTGCCTATATGTTCGAAGGATATTATTATCAATCACACAACAAATGTTTCGCGGCATTAGAAAACTTTACAGCACCTTTTAAGCAAAATATTCGCTCAAATGTTTCGTGTTATCTGACAGTGCCGCACTTATCGTTGCGTGTCATTTATCGCTTTGTGAACTTATGGTCAGTTACCTGCTTGCCTTAAGCCGACTTAGGTTTGCTAGGAAATAGTGCTACTAGCTAAAGTAGCTGGCAACAATCAATTGTCGTTAAGTACAGTTTCATTGATGATTGACTATCTAATATCATGTTTCCATATAAAAGGCGTAGACAGGCAGATTTTAAAATGTGTTGTTCATAACCCAACATTAAAACACCAGGTTTAGGAAGACATCCATTTATCAAACATTAGGTTGTCAGTCAGTCTATAAGTGGAGATTAAACTCAAAGAATTGCGTAAGCGCAGCTCAATCCGTGAGAGTCGAAACGTGTGCTACCGGTATTGTCCTAAAGCGCGTAGAAACATAAATGTACTAAAAATGCTTATAACCCACTTACTAATAGTGCAATAGCTCGCAAATTTATACACATATCTTTTGAGGATAAATGCGAACTAAAAATTGTATACAAATCTTCTTGGCCCATCCGATAAGTCCTTCCTGATTTCCAGACTGTCCGGTTGTGTGGAAGGCGAGGAGATGCCCCTGGCGGGCGGGTGCCCGGGCGTGCGCGCCGGCCCCGCGCAGTGCTCGCCCGCGCGCCGCCTCGAGTCCTCCTCCTGCGACGTGTCCAGCCTGTCCAGCGGGGAGGAGGACGAGAGGATGCGCCGGTACCGCACCGCCAGCGGCAGCGGCGCGCACCTCCCGCCGCCGCAACCGCTGCCTTCGCCGCAACCGCAATCCATTATCGTTCAGGTAAATAGGATTTTTAATCCATCTTTGCAGATATACATGTTGTTAGTGATATCAATGCAGGAACCTTCAGTCTTCGATTACCACCAACAAAACCAACATAACGCTAACCGACGTAATGGGTGGCCAACAACCAAATTCCAGGTGAGAAGATAAGCGTTATGCATCACTGGCGCGACCAACGGACGTAAGACCGTCATGCAGTATGAGCATTTTCCGCGACTACATTCGCTGCATCAGAAACATATTCTCTGCTATGTAATTAATTAATTAATTAACTAACCGTCATAACCAAGTGACTTCGCCACAATCGAATTTCATAGTTGTAAAAATTATCGACCAATTCTTTGTCAATGAACCACACTATATAATGTTGACAGACCGGTCGTGGTCGTCAATCGATATTATTATAGGGGGACAGCAATCACCACTTTTCTCAACGAATATATTAAATGTATTGAAACTATTTCAGCCGTCAACAGCGCTGCGCACGTCGCCGGGCGCGCCCAGCACGTCGGGCGCCGCGGGCCGCCGGCCGCCGCCGCGCAACGTGTCCTTCGCCGGCCCCGACGGGGAGCTGGTGCTCAGCCCGGCGCAGCTGCGCTCCTAGCCCGCCGTAGCCTCGCACTCACTTCCACTCCCGACACCCACGGACGCGTGTGACAGCGTGCCGAGTGATCGATCGTGATTTGTTTGCACGTTTGACATTTGTTATGTTCGTGTGAGACCGAAGGTTGACGGTTCTAATGGACCTGCGGACATTCTGTCATCTCCTTTCATATTTTTACCGTAGTAGGTACTCGTATTAAAACTATCTTATAAGCGATATTTCTAACTCTGTAGCGATTTTAATACTGAATGTGCTAGTTCTGTCCGTCTTGAGCCAACTAGTAGGTACAATAAAGGGCGGTTTTAATAATCAATCATTACCTATGTCATATGATGAACATTCATAATTGTGCTTTAAACGAATCTTCTTTAAATTCAATTAAATTATTTGCTTTTGATACTTCTAAAATTTCTCGGCCACTGAAAATGTTATGTATTTACTTACGAAATAATAAAAAAATGTGCATATTAGTTAATTCTGATTTAATACATGTGATAACAGTAACAGCTTAGTGTGTGTAAGTTCACGCTCATGGCATCAGCTCATAATAATTTATAAAGTTTGATTAATAAAACCACATCTTTTCGCAATCTTACCAAAAGTAAATTCATACTACTAACATACGTTGTTTTAAAACTGCCTACTATTTAGTGCGAATTTATATATTTAATAATAAAATACATAAAAATAGATTTATAACTGACAATAATGATTGTTAACTGATGTATAAAGTGTTATTGCGTATGTGAATTGATTTTATCACATACAACAATGCGAGTAGTTCAAACGCCGAGTGTCCACAAATTATTTATATAGAGAATGAAGATTAAATAACATATTTTAAAGTGTTCATTCGTAAATTACGTTTCAAATATTCACTTTGTAAACGTTTAACAAACCAACTATAGGGACATGTTAACGGATTCGTTAATTATATTTTGACTATCGCATATGTATGTCCAGCTTGGCGCATGGACTACGATAATACACCAATATTATTATAATAAATATAATTAGAGATAAACATTACATTTGGTGTATAGAGAGTGGTACTGTTAAACAGTAATGTTTTTATGTATAAGTAACAGCGGCGGCGGTAAATAACATGATTAACGAGTGTTGCGCGTGCGTTGTATTTGGCACAGAATAGTGGATACTGTTTATAAATACATTATATATTTTAGAAATATTTGCACCTTTAGTAGTGAAATATTCAAATGTATATCTGCAGATTTTACCCTAGTATATATGTATGGGAGGTCATTCGAAGCGAGTGGTGAGAGACTAACCACGTCAGAAGCTATATTTATATGAAATGGTTCCATCGTGTGGTAACATTTTTATTACTTTTCGTCAATTATACCTTGGTAATCAGATTAAAATGTAGTTATTTTGAATTGTTTAAATCTAAGAATTGTCAATTACTTATTTAAGATTTATTTGCTAAACTATTTTTGTTTGGCTTTTTTCTCTTATTAATATAATTATAACATATTATATTAACATACTTTTGCCGTCATCGGAAAGATGATACTTAAATATATTTTCTGTGTGGTTTATTAGGATCTATTTAACTTTAATTGTTACAAGGACGCAATTCTATGGTTTTAACGACACTTTCAAATTGTGATTCAGAACTACTTACAAAACAATTATATCTAGAAACAAACGATTAAATAAATATGAAGGTTCGTATTAAATAAATTCTCTATATGCAAAAGTAGTTGAACATAAACTAACCAAAATATTAATAGAGAATATTACACTAAAATAAATATTTTATATCATAAAATTATTTTATATTAAGTTTTAAAGTGTAATGACTATATCGTCTTAATATGTAATACGCTATAGTCCTTAGACTTACATACGAGATATTTAAATGTTGTTCGCAAATTAATTTAAAAATAAATTACTAATTTAAGGCCAGACTTAAAAACAAAATATACTTTATTTCTTTCTTAATTTTCTCTATTTAAATTAAAATACAAAATGATTTAGAATCGTTATGTAATATTATATAGTATATATATAGTATATACTCACACAGCATACTTCAGTGGTCATCGAGTTATTGAATAATAAAAAAGAGACATTACGATTAAAGTAGATGCAGTTATTTTGTCCGGCTTACGAACCTGGAGACGTTAAATTATAATAAATAAACAAAGATATACATTTAAATATAATATTACCTTATTATATGTGTATTGCTATTTGTCAAAACGATGAAGTAAAAAAAACGATTAATAGACGTAACCCCATATTAATAGATTAAGGAAAATATGAGCTTCGTTTAGACTTACTGGTGGCTTGTGTGACAAAGTGTTGTGTACATTTACGCCCATCACACCCCATCACCTCGCCTTTATTTCATCATTCCTTCATTAAATCTAAAGTTTTCTTATGACTTCTCAAAAAACCCTAACCCTTACTTCAAATTCAAAATATTATGTCACAAGAAATAATTGATGATTGATAAGACCAAACGCACATTTACTGGTGACAGGGTTCATATTTTATATTTGTCTACCAGCAGACGAAGTTTCTTTAAATATGGTAGTACTTAGCTTAATATACCGGGGCAGAATAATATTACCATTTATCAAATCAAAATGTTTTTAATATACAGATCAATTAATGTCTACTTATAAAACACATCCATCTCCAAGCCCTATTTATCTATAAAATTCGTGGTTAAATTTATTATGCTAAGTACGGCCCTGTTACGATATTTATAATATTATTAAAAATGATAACATAAAAACTGGAAAATATTTTTAGAAAAGATCGCCTCTGCTTATTTATATAAAGACCTTTTTGTAAAAAGATAATATACCTACCTTCATGGAATTGCTAAATACCCACGTTTTATATATCTAAATAGTTATACCTAAGTTTATATGTTAAACAGTACCTTTCCAAAATAATTTGTATAATTAATACATTTATCCATTTAATATAATATTTTTTGAATTGTACGTTCATTTTCTTTTGTTATAAATGATTGATTATAAAAAATAAACCTACTGTATAATAATATAACTAAACAGATATGCATCAGAATTTTGCAAAAGCCATTATAAGATCTATCATGTCTTAGAATTATTGATTTATGACATATTATGTATGTGCTTCCATATTAAGCTTGTACAGAACCTTCATGTTTTTTAGAACTTACGGCTAAGGTAGCTTTGTACTCAAACTTATTTGATAAGCTGACTGGTTATATTCACGGCCTAATTTGTAGCTACGCTTCGATATCAACAAAATTGTTTTGTACAAAGTCAAACAGATGTACGCCATCTACATATACCTAGAGGTAATTAAATATGCAATATTTAAAATTCTAAATTAATAAATATGTTATTTAATAAAAAAAAATCTAATTTATCTGTCAAAACTAAATATCATATCAATTCTAAATGTGGTTAAAATAATTTGATGTTATTGCAAATTTAAACTCAATGTGTAGTTGTTGAAATCAAAATATAGCTATAATTTATTGTATTTTTACTGCCACTATGAAACCAATATTCTCTCATTATCATTCCGAGGGGGAAACAGATAAAATACATGTTTGCTTACATTCCGGCATATTTAAAAATGTTCTGTAAATAACCTAATACTATCATAGATTGCTAGACACAGAGAGCATATTGTGTAATAATTTTATAAGCGAATGGCACTTGAACTTGGCATCTATTTACGATAATTACGTTAGCTAATACGTTGCGCAGACCAAAATGAAATGTTCAGTATACAAACTGTAATAAAATATATGTTAATAAATAGGGATATACATTTTAAATACATATGTAACTGCAAACGTTCCTTTACATCCCATATTTAGCTATCTACTTAATGCAAAGGTGATAGAACACGGAATGGTTTTGCAAGAAGTGCAGCTCGGTAATAGAATAATGTGCATAATTCATGTCGCAATACTGCCTTTATCAAATTACGTAATTTTCCTAAAAAATCCAGTTCATTTTCAACCTAAATGGATTACTAAAAGAATATATATATATATACATATATAATTAAAAATGTATCAACCACTGTATAAATATTAAAACGATATGTATGAGTATTGATGTTTGATAAAGTGATTTAAATTTAGTGATTCAGTAATTTATTTTGAATCAAGGACGAGAGTTTTAGTCTTAGCCGTTCATTTTTCCTGCAATATTATTGATAACCTACTTACGAAGTCATATCGAATATTTATTATATCTATTTAGTGTTCCAGCAACGAATATTTGAAATTTAGCTTAATATTTAAATATTATTCTCACATGCTTTCCACGTTCCTTTTCCGTTTAATATGTACATGTTAAAATTATATGGATTTGAACTAGATGTTGTCTGCTATATGAACTTGAGACGAATGAATATGACTTCCAATTTACATTTTACATTTATTTTGCCTGAAAGCTTCTTAATTATTACTGAACGCGGTTAATACATGTTTTATAAATTGAATACGATTTGTCCTGTTGTCTTGTCCATGCACTAATTTATTCCTATTTATTTTGTCTTTCTATCAATCTAACCTATAAATACTTTTGATTGAACGGTATGGCGCGAAATGAAGGCAATGGAAATCTTTTTCTACTTGATCCATCACTTCCATCATTATTGTAGTAAGGATTTGTTGGTGCAAGAAATCGAGTGATCACTGTGATTAAAATGTTGAATATATGAAGTTTATGTAAAGAACTGAGTGTTGAAATGGTAACATGTGTTGGAATCTTATTTTGTGATAAAGGGCTTCGGTAAAAGGCGTCCAAAAATCAGTCAGAGACTAAGAAGGTACTTATGAATGTACTTTATGTAAACTTAAGCTTTCTTCATTTCCAACGGTTAAGGAACCAACATTTTAATTTAGTAGATAGTTTATTAAAATTATACATTTAGAAATCAATACTTGTATTTTCAATGTTTTATTTATATTACAAATTAAGAGTGAAACATAGTTTGTTGTACTGTGTACGCACTGACGTCTTTTGCCATAACTCAAAAACAATGAAAATTGATTGTCATAGAGCTCAATAAATTACCAAACTGTATAATATAATTATAGATTTTGATATAAAGAGGAAGCGTGAAGGTCTTAAAATTAGTTTGTTTGTGTTGTGTAAATAATTATTTGGATCATACCCTTAATTGGTCATAGCATCGTTTATATTATTATTTATAGGCATTGGAGCATATCATGTGTATAGAGCAGTGATGATTAATCAAATAAATTAGAAGAAAAATAGTTGATTATATTGTTTTATTTTTCATTGTTTAAACTACACGTTTGAAATTACCCTTCCAAATTCAAATCCATCCATCCATCAGCATTTAAAAGTCCACTGCTGGACATAGGAATCCCCGGTATTTCGGTTTTCAAGAGTGGTCGACATTCAAGGACATTTTCTTCCCCATAGGTTGTCGGTTGATGTGTCTTTTGTTCGGCTACGGATTTCATCGTTGCGAATTCAAATAAATTCATTCAATTCTACTATTAACGTTAAAATAAAAAATAAAATGTTAGTCACATTCTGAGTATTACTTGTATTAAGGTTTACAAAAAAGGTCAGTAAAACTAAGCAGAAAATAAACAATTGTTACTGAAGAGATTTCGAATCATCATACTAATGTAAGGAAATTTCAACATCCATTATTTATTTGCCCTTATTTATTTGGTAATAGGTCCAATTGAAACACATGTAAATTTAACATTTAATATATTTCATTCAACGTTACCATACCTCTGTCACGAAATAATACTTTATTTACAAAATTAAGATTACATACATAAATATTGCAAACCCTAAAAATCACAACGAAAACCAATATGGCACTAAGACCATTGCACAGACTAAAAAAGTTTTTTTTTTTAGATTTATTCAAACTCCGAGTGTTTAGTTATAGCACACATTTGACACTTCTTATTTCATATCACTTTTTACTGAGTCAACTATCTATCTAACATTATCATAATTGAAATTTGAATTCCATTAACTACTAATTTTAGACAGTATTGGTTAGTATTTTATATATAGTAACATTGGTATTAACATCAATATTGCCAACAATGGAGCAATTCAATTGTCCATGTAAGTCACGCCTTAAATTGAAAAAATATATTTTATTTAGCATGCAATTTTAGTGTCGACTATAAATGGAACATAATTATCGTGTATAATGGAATATTGGGCTAATGGAATGTTAGTAGTAATGTTAATAGTGTTAAAAGTTACGGACATGACGAATTCGAAGAAATGGGGGTTAATGTGTCAATTAACATTTTCAGCAAATTTCGTCTCTCGTGAATTTTGTTTGAAAACGTTATATTAATTCATACATTTTTCAATCCAGCAAATTCAATGGCTAAATTGCTGTAACAACTTCAAACACTATGAACGTATTAATCTAGAGTCGTATTTATACAACATACGGACGTAACGATCGGTCTTCACCATCCCAGTTATAAAAATACATATATGTATATATAGTATGTTACACACCAATACATCAAAACCTATTTTTTTTTCTACCCCTAACTAAATTTCATTTAATTAAATTTGAACATCTGGAGTGAATGTTTGATATACACATAAAATATACGTTTTTAACATTAACGATTTTTAAATCCATACAAACACATAAAGCGATACGTTATCGATCCTAAAAATATAAGTGTGTGAAAATATATTGTATGTACCTATACTTTAAAATATACTTAATCTTGAGTTATATTAAAACACTAATAAATAAAAGTTTAAAAATAACGGACTATATATAAGGAAGAGATCATTTACCTTTTTACTTTGGGAAAGGGACTGCAATATTATAAACATTTAGTCACCCTGGACGTATTACGTAAACTTTTTTTTAATCTCACAGAGCTGCAACAGAAATTATGCTGAAATACAATAGCGCAAATAGTCATAACAGCAGTTTATTTCTAATTACCATTATATTATTATCTACATCCACAGACCACTGACATACTGATGGCCATAATTTGACATTGACAGATAGGGTTCACTAAACTAGCCAAAAGATGGCGCTTAAACTTCTCTCTGCATTTGAGCATATTATGAAGAAAGTACATATTCCTCATCACCTTTTAAGAATGCTTTCCTGTCATTAGCTATGATATATACATCGATATCCTAGTTGAGAAATGTTAACAACCGCTATTATAAACAATTGCAATGACAACCAGGGTTTTCCCCTATCAAGCACCTTAAGTCTTAGAATTCGCAATTCAATTCTCGTATCACAAAAGCTATAACTAGAACTCTAATTCGATTAAATTAAGTGAAACATCGATTCGAATACTTGACAAGCTCGTTCAAAGAAGCTTGTTTGTCGGAAATATATAATCATACAAATATATATTTTGATGCTTGTAACGATTATTTTAACTTATTGGGGTGCCAATCAATGGTCATAGCCAAATATTCAGTTAACAATGGTTTTTAATATATTAGTATAGCAATAATTTAATTCTATGCTTTTTATGTAACCTCTTTCAACTTCATTACTTCTAAGACATTACTTAACTCGTACAAACGGCTTAACGCCTACAACAGACAGCTGTGTACATACATTCCTGTACTACGTACGTACATACATACATAAACTCACGCATGTCGCCTATTGGGTCAGTAAGAGAGACAGTTCATACATATTTCTTTCGCTTCAACTGTCGTCAATCGTTACATGCACACTCGTCAATCAACTTTTACATAAGCACTTTCACACTCAAACCTCTGTACTATGCGCCAGCGCTATCACACCCCCGCGTGAGCAGATGCTACAAACGACCAAGACCCGAGTAGACATTTATATGCCCCGGTCAGGAATCAAACTTGGGACCCGCAGCGAGTCAGTCAGCTGACGTGCCGCGAAGTCGCTCCTTGAACTAATATCATATGGTTTCAACAATGCCTTTCCTTTTGAGACGGGGCTCTCCCGATATGAACGATGTCTCCACCGAAGAGGTGTGTGTCAACTTCGGCGATTGAGTTGAGGTGCTCGGTATATTCTGAAAGAAGATTTTACATTGTACATTCATTATTACAAGAAACTATTTATAAACTTTTAAATTAAGTTACAATCGTTCGGGCGGCATTTCGGCGACTTTACAAGAGAGACAAAAAACGAAACAGTTTTTTTGTCTCTCTGTCTGTGTTGTAAAGTTGCTCAAAATCAATTATGTGGTGTTAGAACTTAAGCAACGATTTAACTGGACTTTGCTCACCTGTGTACTAGGTCCGGGCGCAGCGATAGCCTGTCCGGGCGCTCTGCGAATATCTTCCAAGGGGATCTCTTCGGAACGCGCACGCGGAGAGCCCTCGCGCGACGTGTGCGCGCTGCTGTTTCGGGACACGCTGCTGTTGGTCAACACATTGAACATAACTCACTGAACGGGTAGACAGACGGGTGTGCGGTAAAAGTTTTCACTAGTTTCGTTTAAGGCTATTGAGTTGTCGGAACGTTCAAGCACTCATTATTCACGCATCATTTATGTAATATCAGGCAGTTAAGACTAGCAGCAATGTGGACAAGAGAATAAACGCGGGCATTCTGACAGAAAGTGTCATGTTACGAGAAAAAAAAATTATTACTTTAAAACCTCAGCCCATTCCCTCCTATAAAATAAGAACCTCTTTTACTGAGCCGGAGGCCAACTTCCAACAGAAAACCTCCATACATTGAGCATAGCCACTGACCGCTTTGAACAGAGTAGCATTGTAGAACTCTAAGTCATAGATTGAAGGGAGAACAGATTTCCGAAGTAAACTACTTCGTAGCACTCTTTCCTAAAAACGAGCGACCTTGATCGTTACCTCTCACGACTTGTGGTCCTCTCGCGATACACCACGATGCCGTCTTTGAGCACGTGCGTGCGCCCGCGCAGTCGACGTTCGGTATCTTTCCCATCGATGCCTGATAACAATAATGTTCAACATAATTCGTGTCCAACTAAATATTTATATTTACAGCTACAGCTACTAAGTTCAGAAAAAGTCTAAACAATCTTAATAATAACAATGTTATTGTTCAGAAAACAATATGGCTTTGAATAGACTACAATAATTGAGTGTATCGTCGTTAAATATTAAACTCTTCTGGCGATGAAAAAGGGATGAATTATTTGTTGATTGCAATAAATTAAGGTGGTGGTGGTGAATGGGTGATATAAATGATTCATAATCAACTTTGAAACTTGATTTGTGAGAGTACTTGGAATGGAAATAGGATAGTTAAGTTGTAAGTCAAGTAAAGTATACCGGAATGCCGTCTGACTGCGGTGAGCCCCGCGGGGCCGAACAGCGGGCGGTGTCGCGGCGGCATCGTCGGCGCCTGGACGCCGGTCACCTCCAGGAGACGACCTATCTGCTGCATCTTCTTCTGACGGGACTTCGCCCTGCCCTGTATAGTTACATTATAATTATAAATATATTAAAATGTAATAACAGTTCACTCTTGCCGCCATACAGAACTTACAAAATAGCTAAGCCTCCATTCATCTGCTACCACCTGTGACATCTATGACAATCGTCAAACATTGGCTCTCGAATACGTCCGATAGAAGGAAATCTACAGTGAATCAGTATTAATCAGTATTAGTCTACTGTACAAAGTGTGTAGCTTATAATCATTTGTACCTTAGAAAGACGTTGTTTGGCCGCCATACTGCGTATGTGGTCGTCGAATTTAAACTTGGCGCGCAGGAGCACGGTGCGCGGCAACGCGCCGCTGGCGCCCACGCGCGGCTTATAGATCGTCAGGTGCAGGCATCGAGGGTCGTCCTTATCACCTTGTATCTGTGTAAGATAACCAGTTACAGTTGGTTTGTATGCCTATTGTTAAGTTTTTAAAGCCGTGTGTAACCGGTAATGATTATAACGCGATTTTTAATTCGTATACGAAGAGACACAGCGCCATCTAGTATCGAGTTTATGTATAGGCGTGATCGCTTAGTAAGGTTGGTACTATTGATTGAAATCAATCATACCAACCTTTCCAACAAAATTACTTTGGCAGCTTCAAATAAAGTTTTACAATCAAGTTATTATTGCTTGTTAATTAACACAAATAATAAACAAACAGAGACAACATTCAATATTAGTCTAGTGGTCACAAATGAAACTAAGCTTGAGGTCTTACGTTCGGCATTCCCGGTTCGGCAAATGGTTTGCAGCCGATCTCCCGTGACTCACCTCTAAGTCTTGCAAGCTCCCGACGAGCTTCGCTACCCCCCAGCCGAGCTTCTGCTTATCCGGCTCCACCAGGATTATCTGAATGTGGTCCACCGCCAGGAACCGGTGGTGCCAGGTGCCATCCTTCTGGATAATATCGCAGGATATCAGGTCGGAGTCGTCTGGAAAAATGTTTAAAAACGGGATAATAAAATAAAATAAAAAAAATGTATTAAAGAAATGTTTTAGAGCACTCACAGATACGACATTGTTAAACATTACAAAGTAATTATCACGTTGCATTTCGGTGAAGGAAACATCGTGAGGAAACCTGCACGTTCTCGATAAAGTTTTCGAAGGTGTGTGAAG
>DWIW01000021.1:0-14003 GCA_018248535.1 Hovala pardalina | reverse complement strand
CACAACTACTGACTTCCAGTTTAGTTCCACGTTTTAGTTCACATGTATGAATATTCTGAAGTCACATTGCAATTAAAAGTAGGCAACCTTTCTAATTGTATTTGTAAGTTTGTCGGGCGAAGGAAGCTGTAATTGGACGCGCTATTACCGCCCGCAGTTAGCTTAATCAGATTGCTGCACTTCGATTTGATTGTTTCGTGTTCACAGGATAAGTGGAACATGCAACAAGGCATATGGTGCCTGTTTTTAATTTCACATGGGTTCGGCAGATCTCATCATATGTTTTTATTTAAACTTGGGTAATTTCATTGGTTTCAATAAACATGTCGACAAATCCAACTTGTTAGAACAAAGTGCTAAATTATAAAATGAAGAACGTTGTTGATTGACGACTCCGTGGCGCGATGGTAAATTATCCAATGAACTATTTTGTAATAACTAAACTAACAATCCCAGTTTCCTTGTATGCGCCTATTCGCCACTTGCCACATGTATTATGGGCGGTAGCGGTTAGGTGAAGCTGCATGCTCGTTTGTTATCTAGCTATTCACATTAAAAGTACGCAAGTTCTGTAATTGTATTTGCAAGTCGCTCAGCCGAAAGATCCGATCCCAACGGGCCGCTATAATTGCGCGCGCCATTACCGTCCGCAGTTAGCTTCTGATGGCCCGCCCTTGATTTGATTGCTTCGTTCCTGCTCTGCTTCGCAGGATTATTGTTGCATGCAGTTACGTTACGTTACGCACAGATCTTATCATTCGTCTATATTCACTTATGTCAAACATTTATTAATATTAAGCATTATATTAACTCAAACACCTACATTTTCGAAATGAGCCCTTTCTACCCGTACGTTTAGTGCGATATTTAAAGCTGTCATAAATTTTGAATAAGTTTACAGTATGTTGTAGAATGCAGTGTTCTACCGCTATACCGTCTTGTGAGAGATATGACAGGTAAGTTATGTAGGTAAAACAACACTTACAAAATATAACTCAAGCTTTTATTTTCCGAATGGGTAGGCAGAAGTGTGTAATTAAAATTAACATTTCACCAGTAGGTAATGTTTAAATCTCATCCATGTGAACCGCCAACTAGACCAATGAGGACAGTGAAAAACAATGCCAAAACATAATTAAGGACAATAAATTTTTCGAATAGAGTCAACAAAAATAGGCTTCTGTTGAATATTTTTGAAAAGCTTTTTGTTAAGCTTTTTTTGATCTAATGACATCGAAAATTCTAAAGCTAACAAACACAGCTTAAAAGTTAAAAGGCTATTTCGTTTTAAATTAAAAACAACTCAAACGAAACGCTCTGGATAATCCAAATCGGTCAGGAAAAGTAGAGCCAAGTAATGGGAAAAGGGTGTGGAGTGACAATTTAGGGGACTTAACTCCTCTTTGGGGAAAATTATTAACCGGATCAGTGGAAAGAGGACGAATTAAGACGTGAAATTTGCTGCGATAGAAAACTCGAGATTTCATCTCGATAACAGCTTTAGGTGTCAACGTTTATATGATATAACGTTCCACTGCTGACATTTTATTGGACTAGAGCCTGGAGATCCTGAAGTATTCTTCGAGCACTGGAGAAAAGGGTTCTACAAAAATCGTAGAGGGTAAAAAGTTATAATACTTATTGAAAATGATTTATTTTATTACACTCAATTATATCAATCATTTCTTGCTTACAAGCTTCCATATTAAAACCAAATCGTGAGTAAATCCTTTTAAAACAACATTAACAATGAAAATCCTCGATAAACCATTTAGTCGCTTCAACCGTTAGCAAAACAATCCATATATAAACGTGTATAGGGGCCCCAAGGACGATCAAACTTTTCAATACAAACACCTCCATGTACGTTGTAATATGTGTGTTGTGTGTTAATAAACACATGTTAGCTCTGTACTAAATTATGTTTAGCCACTAAACTGAAAGAGATAGTCCTATATATGTATTATCATACAGAATTCAAATAGCAGAGGTAAATAGGTAATTCTTATTTCGTAGACTCTTCAAATATTGATCAAACGTTTGAATCAAACCGGGTTGATCGTTTCAGGGGGCCTTTAGACGCTACAGTTTTAAAACAATACAGCTTTGATCTCATCACTCGATGTTTATCTGACCCCATTCGATCCTCTCGTTAAACTTGCAACCATTGTTAAAGTATTTGTACTCGTATTCTACAAGCGATTGTATTGTATTATTCATAGTACTCTTACCGTTGTGTTAGCGTTTCAAGCTTTTGTGCTTCGATAGAAAGAATATTGACGTTGCGCATTCCAGCTTAGCAGTAAAGGTCGTTAAGAGGAAGAGTTACCTAGTTTCTCGATTCTGATCGAGAAAATATTCTGTTATTTTTAAGTTGCTATCGTCTAAAGAACTATGAGATGTAATACGGTACGAGCATTTTCGTGTTTCTTTATTTGGACGTTTGGTGATTATGTTTATTAGACCAAACAACGATGCAGCTTCGCGGTGATACATAAAATCTTAGATGTGGATCTGGAATGTGTAAAATAAAAAAAAAATCTCTCACCTGTATACCGGTACTAATCAAACTGAATAATTAACAACATTCCTGTATATTTTATATGTTAGATAGACCCCGTATGACTGTTTTAAGTCTTTCAGCAAGTCTTACTCAAAGTTTGCAAGGGATGTTAACTGTATGCTCATTTGAAATTCATGTTTCGCATTATAAACAAAAGTGGGTAAATAGTTGCCTTTTTATCAGCATTCTTACCCATGTAAATTTACTCTCCATTCTATGTAATTAAAGTAATATAAACAAAATTAATTGTTTTTGTAGCGATTGAAATACTGTGTGGGTACCCTTAACTGAACACAATCTATTTTTATCGATCATTACAATAATAGCTTGGCGATATCTGAAATGGAAACGATTTGTAAGGCCTGAAATAACCAAGCTACTTGATTCAAAGACCTTCAATTGATTCGCAGAACCATTCATTCGCATCAGATATTTGACATCTCGATCTGATGCGGGTTTGACTTGGAATATAATTTAATGGGCAGTCAATAGAGAATTTCATACTAAGACTTACGTAGCGGTTTTTTTCCTCGCAACGATCGACTACTTAATATTCTTCCGTCCCATCTTGATCTTCGAGAGCTCTGAGAATCGAAAATGGAAATTGTTCGGTAAATGTCGGACAAATTAAGGAGCAGTAATGTTCGGAATAACTTACATTAAATTGAATAAAACAAAATTTAAATTAACCGTTTTTGCTTCAAGCGTTTGAGCCATAACACTAAAGCAACTGGTATAATACAAGCAAGTAGATCTTACCAACAAACAATGATTTAGTACTCTATTGTATCTGTATTACCATGTTTATACAAATAAACACGCAGCTCCAACGTGAAAGTAGTATTAGAAAGGAGATTTCAGACACCTTCCAGGACTTAAAACTCACAAATGTGCATAACTTACTCTATGAGTTTTTTTTTCGCTGAAAGGCATGTGATAATCAATTTTTGTAAAAACATAATCACATAATCTCTTCGAGAATTCGTGTATATATAGCTAGATATATGGCTATCCCCTAATTAATTAGACTAGACAGAGGGCTAGTATTTTCTTTCCAAGTTCTAAGGCCTTAAAAACTTACAAGCTTTTTGATATTTACTTTCCTTTAAAAAAGTATTTTAGCTGCACATTCACGTCTTCTCTATACTTTATAGCAACAAGCCCCACAAACACGACTCAAGCGACCATAAACCGAGGAAGAAGTGTATTGAATTCAGAGGTCTTAAAATCTTTTCATACTGATACCGTCAGGTACTGGTACCTACTGAGAATGGTTCGTAAAATCGAAGATTTATAGCGAATCTGTGACACGTATAAAACATCTACGGCGAGTTTTTACGACAGTCTGCCTAGGCGGGGTAATTTATCGCGTAAACAAACATAAATAGAAATAAAAGAAGTGTCTCCCATAAATTCGGGCTGTTATAAAGTTTTGGGTCCTTGGTACGATAACTTTGGACTTCCTAACGAGGGTCAAAAGAATTCAACGATTTTTGGCGTCACAGGCTGTACGGGTGGTACTGAAAATCAGGGTGCTACTTTTCATGGCGTCAATAAGTCGTCAGGAACAAAAGTTAAACATTTTGCGGGAAACGCGGCCTAAATGTTTGTTGAGACTCAATAGTGTTCATGAGATTTGTGGACTACGGATTGTTACAACATTTATACACGATTATATATTATTGGAAGGCTTTACTAAAATTAAACACCTGAACTGTTGAGATATCTTGCCACTTCATGGAAGTGTGCCAATGGGGTTCGAACCTGAACCCCTCAAGTACAAGCTAAACTTATTCACTGAACAATTATCGCTCTTCATGATACTCAAACTATCAATTGTTGATTGGGTATCTAAGAAATTGTAATCAGAACAAACCAATTGATGTAAGTGCCGCCCTTGGGCTTTAGTGGTAAACAGAACTAATCCCATTAACTAGATTGCTATATACGAGTGTATATGTTTCAGGGCTTGCTTTGATGATTGTATCGACTTATATGTATGTACTACTAAACACAATGAATAAAATAAAACAACTCTTGTATTCACCTGTTCTGTTTTGGTCTCTTATCTTATTTAGTGGCAAGCTATACAACGGTCACAAATCTAGATTCTGAGCTGCTGATGGGCATTTAAAGTCTAACAGTCTAGAAAACCATTCTTGCCTGATCCGGGTATCGAACTCATGAAATCTAGCTTAGGAGTTGCACTTGTGACAACTGGACACGTCCTGTACACCCTACGTAACATACTTTGTTATATACCTAATATTTGTTTTCCCTTGGGAGTATAAAAGCGGCTCTATTTATTATATCTAATAGCTTTTATATACTGCAAGCTATAGAGCGTATGAACTGCACATCTTTCCGTCCTTAGTTTTAAACGTACGAGTATACCCATTATTTCTACGGATAATCGCTTCAAAGCCAAACATAGCACATACTCGCACGCCCAACAACTCGTATTGTTCATAGTGACAATAGCTCTCGGAAATTATGACAGCCGAGCGTACTAACTCTTACGAGTATCTCATAGCTCATTGGTTTCAAGTGCAGCGGCCTTTTTCATACAAAAAGTTTGATCCCAATTTAAACCTCAAATAATGTCATGAGTGTCATACACATATCAAATTTAACTTGCTGTCTCGTTACGATACATATGACGTGTTACCTCAAGGTAACAAATTTTGGAAGACCTAGTTCTACGGTACAGCCAGTCTATCACCGCATAGTACTTAACTTGTAAAACTAACAATGTAACATTGTACTTACTTTACGTGTCTCATCAGCCTCTTATGCCTTAGCCCAGGTACTGTTTATTACAACTCAACCTACCAAATCTATTTTAATTGCAAAGACTTTACACCTTTTACAAATCACTTAAATATTTTGACGCTCCAAAATCTTCTCTTACAGAAGTTGTTTTTATTCCTTTACTTTATATAACCTATATAATTTAAGGTCTTTAGCAGAATAAATTATTCATTCAACTACCAACAAACTTGTATAAAAACTTGTGATTATAATTTTCATATCTCGAGCGACTAACATTAGTCATACTTAGAGCGCGGGTCCACTATTGTTCGCCTGACATGTGGAACATAGGCATTCATGGCAATGATCCGATATGCCTATTACGGCATTATGCGGTAATGCTGAGTAACTATATGGATCGTTCGTTAAAATAGTTTGCACGCTTTGTAAAGGCAATGAGTGCTTCTTCAAAGCACCTAGGTGTCATATGCACCTTCACGCAATGTACGTTTTAGAATCGTGCTGAAATTAGTTGTATTTCGCTGAGAAAAAAACTCCATTTTGGTAGGATAAAAACGGTTCTACTTATGAATATAATATGCTTTCTGAGCCTTTCATTTTTTCTTTTCATCTATTTTCCAAAAGTGTTTAGGTGTACTGCAAACTATGTAAGTGAACTAACTTTACTGTATCGAAAATAGACGCAGGTTATGCGGATTTTGGTAATTCGTTGAATATTGAGGCTTTGAATTTGTCAGTTTCGTATAATCTGATTGTGAATTGTTTATTGATTAGAGTAGAATAGAGTCTGTCCTTTAATATCAAAGAGGATAATGAGATAAATGTGTTTGATGCTTTGTCCGATGTCTGTCCCACCTTTAATATAGTCGTAACTAAACACGTAACTTACTCCGCTGACGCAGCGACCTGAATTGGACCTTGACCTGCGTCACGAGACTACGCCATTCTTCCATATTCTGCGCCGTTTCATGCCAGTTCCCAGGTTGCAGGTCGTGCAGATCAGCTGGTAGTCATTTAACTTACAATCGAGTGACCTGCAATCTAAATTACGTCTGTTCATCTGACACAACTAATATGTCAGTAACGTTCGACCTCGCGAAGTTGTGAGCTCTGCTCTGGTTCTACTCCGAGACTCTGTTTTTACATTACCCTGTCTTTTGGCTGCTAAATTTAAAATATTCGTGATGATTTAGGAATGACAGTCGACTGTGATTCCTGAACCATATTGTACTAAAAAGTCAAAAAACTGAAATTTAAGTAGAAAAAGGGCTGGCTTTTAAAGCTGAAAGCTTTAACTTTGATAGCGCCAAAGTTTACATTTATTCACTGTATTTAGAGTTGGCACGCAAACAAAATTAATATAGGTAGTCAAACATTAATTTGAATGTTGAACAGTAATTCAAGCCTCTTAAACGATCTTATCAGTTTCCTAGCTAATCAAGCGTTTAGCAAGTAAAAGCGTTTTTCATTGCGCTTATTTAACATCAAATTAAAGCATTAGCTTAAAATCCTTGTTAAATAAGCGTAAAGTAAACTCGTGTGTCGGCAAGCAAGCGCCGATCAGTCGGACACGCGGACAGTTTAAGCGGCTTACCGCGGATTACCGGGCACGGCTGGAAATACCGAGGATTAATAATATTTTTGCGATTCACAGGTGGCGCGAGAGAGCTATCCATCGTATGCGTATATGGCTTTGGCCATTGGAACGCTGGTTGGTTTTTTACTGGAAATTGAAGCGTAATTATATGAGGATTAGCCCATCAAACTTATGTGGGATTCCAAGAGCGGATTCGAAATCGCGTGAAAAATACTCCATCGCGTAGTGCAGATTAGAAGAAAAAGTTAACTTAAAGTAGTCTTCTATAATACGAGTAGACGCGCTGTACGGATTTTAGAATTTATTTACTTAGTTACAGTCAATTCTCCTATATCCTCTAATCGTCTATAGCTGTCTTCCCCTACGCGTTACAATTCAGCCGTCATTATCACTTATGCATAAAAATCTTCCAATGTCAATGTTTCCAGCAAAACCATCGGTTGGTTTTAGTCTCACCTAGTAATATCACTCCCCATAAGTCAGACTGAAATTACTTGAGCTGTGCTTGAAATTACCTGCCAGTGCCTTATTGTTACCAGGACTTCGCGTTGGGAGGTCGTAAGCGTTAAAGAGACTAACCGAGATTACCTCGACCTTACTAGATTTTCTTGGCTGCAACAAATTATTATTTAGCGAACCATTGCGGGCACAGTTCTATGAAACTAAAAAACTAACTCTACCACACTGTGCCAGCACGGAGTGGTGAAAGGTCTACCTGATAGTCAGAAGATTTCAGGTCGCCCATTTTATTGATTGGCGTTAAGAATAATATAAGTAACTGATTATTTGAAAATCAGTAATACAGTTTAATCATTGTGAGCTCAGACGTTTGAATTTGTGCCAAGTTATGATGTGGTATATTTTTTAAACTATAATATATTGT
Source organism: Hovala pardalina (assembly GCA_018248535.1). NCBI lineage: Eukaryota > Metazoa > Arthropoda > Insecta > Lepidoptera > Hesperiidae > Hovala > Hovala pardalina. Next base: position 6,188 of record DWIW01000021.1, on the reverse strand, counting down.
GTTGACTAATAATTAACTTTTATTCTATTTCATTATATTAATCGATGTTCATGTCAAGTCCACCATCACAGCCCCGACACAATGACAGATTAAGCAGCTTAGAGCGGGATTAGCTATCCCGGGCAGAGTTATTCGGGATTATGATATTTTTGCGACTCGCAGGTGAGGTAAAAATGTGCCCTGTATTACGCCATGTATGATATACGAGTATATGTGCGGAGGTGCACGATAAATTCATTTTTATATGATATATGTGTACGGGGGATTAGGACACTAAACTATAATTGATAAGTGAATAGTAAAATATTTTCTATATTGGCCATGACATCTGTGGCGAATGCCAAACAGGATTGTACAAGGGTCAGTAATACGTGTAGCGGGCATGGTTTTCTTTTAAGTATACACGCAGTTTCCCAAGCACATAAAACATACTTTATCATTGGACTAGTGTGTTTTCCTATTACCTTTCGCTTACTGAAAAGGCAGCAAAAAATATATACACAAAACAAAATTGTCTCCACGCTTTGATTGAGAACCGCGCAAAATGAATTCGTCCAGACACAAAATGATGTCTGATGAAGCTATTGTCATGGGATACCACTCCATTACAATTGTATTCCCATTCCCAAGCTTCCATTTCCATTTCTGTTTGTGAGCCTACAAAAAACACGAAGTGCTGTTAAAAAGAGCGATGGACTTTACACAATTATACTCCCCGAAATCCCCTAATCCGCTTGCATTGTGGTAGAAGGTTTAGAGAGGATTCCTAAGTCAGAAATGAAGGGGAGTATACTCAATTTGAATCATAATAACCCGAGAGATCATTGATAATTCTCTGAGAATCACGGGTGGTGTTCAACGTTTAACGGAGCTAATGCGGGTTTGAGGATAATACAATTGTTTTATAATGTCGATGGACGAATATGAGACGCGAATAAATAAATATGACATATAAACCTTTTTACAAAGTACCTTGTTACCTTAGCTAACTGTACAAATTCATATAGGATTTTATAAAAAAAAAGTTTTAAGAATTGAACTCACGATTTTTCGAATTAATATTGAAATGTTCTACCGCTGAGCCATTGTGACATTAATCGCCACCTGTATTTCCCCCAAGGAGTAGGTTTAGATCGACACGCCCATCATAAGAATAACTTATAATAACTTCTTAACAATACTTTAGAGTTTGCTCGTATAGTCTAGTGATTAGGATACATCGGATTTATGTCTATTATGTTAGAAGGTAACTTTAAAAAGGGTAACTTATATTTAACACTTTTAGCGAAGTTACGAGTTTAATGCACATACATTTCAAAAGTCATGAAATCAAATGTCAAGTTGGTTCCTGAGATTGAAACCCAAATATCCCGAATAAAGGCTACACGACCTTGGCTGCCACCACTTTTTATCATATCAGTGCTCAACATAATTATATTGTAACAAAACAATAAAACATCTAACGCTAATGTAACGTTTCCTTAATACAAAATTGTTTGTTCAGTGACCTTGCGCGTTTTCCGCCAAATTACACTGTATGCGTAAAAATGTATCGGGATCTAATATTGCTCGAAGGATGTTAGGATCAGCGGAAAGGGTACACACGCAACATTGATCAATTTACAAATGAAATCAGACCCTCTTCCGAGGATATGTCGGTACAAATTTGATATTATAAGTCATTTTTGTCGATAATTTTGCTAGCTTATATTGTTTGAGAGGCTCGAGGAAGTCTTAACACTTCCGACACTCTGATTTATTACTCTCTTTTATACCTAGTACTAGAGTAGTATTTGTAGACAAATCTACTTGGTTCTATTCAAGGAGTGTGATCATGTAATTATAAGCAGGAGATCCGAGCTTGTTGTCTCGACTTGTTTACGAGCATTCGTGTTTTAATTTAGAATACACAATAGGACTGACATTGTTTGAATAGTCCTTTCAATAAAACAGATAATAAGCATTATTATAGTTGAGGTGTATATTGCGAGGGAAAAGTGGGAACAGCGAGATTCTTAAAAGAAAAGAAACTAAGAATTTTGCAATGCAAACCGCGCGCGTAGCCACAGGATTAACTAGTAATGATAACAAATGCTTTGTAAACCGCCCGTAAAGCCATTCATGCCCTTTCACCGCAGCCTGGTAAAAAATGGTAAAAAAATGGGTACAAAACCGGGAAAAGCTGGTAACGACGAGGCGTCGCGCAGTTGGTGCGTACTTTCGGCCTATTTGTTTTTCATAACGCACTCACTTTGCTCGAAATTGAGTGCGGGGTGAGGGCGGGCGAGAAGTACGCGGTGGGGGCGCCACCTGTCCCGTCATTGAATTTATTAAAATACAGTTGAAGGGAATGGCCAAGGCCGGTAACACACGGTGTGCTTTGAAAGTTCCATTAATGCATAAACGAATTCATTACTCACGCTTGTTATTCCCGAAGGGCGGAGGCAGGCAGAGGTGCATAATACTGGGTGTATTTACTTTACACCAATTATGTTTTGGTCGTAAGTCATGCCTAGGTGAGTCTTATGCTATACACCGGGAACAAATCCAGACTCCGAGCTCCTACAAGTATTCCAACCCGGGAATGAAATCAACTAGCACAAGACCAACGGAGCAGTCAGTTTATATTCAAAGGCATATATCAACAGCAAAAACTTTCATCATTAAAAATCTCTACAAATATCCGTCAGATTTTAGTTCAGCAAAACATACATAGTATGTAATGAGCCTAAAACGGTGTCAGGGTCTGTACATAACACCTGTGACCATTACGACACGAGTGACTTAATCAATGGGTATACGTAATGGATTTACTGATACGCATATAGGCTGTAAGGTCTCCCCACAACCGAGGAGGCCTAATACCTTAGATAATTTATAACGCTGAAATCGTTCAACAGCGTCATTCTACTAGCTTAATAATAATCATAATAGGAGCACCCCTATTGGAAATGCTACGATCGTTTTGTCATACTGAGACCATAGATGAAAGAAGAGTAACGAAATAGATTGATTAAGGGAAAATAAATGGTTGAGTTGGCCGGGGACGTTCTAGACGGTCTACAACCAAATTTGCCTCATTTAAACCAAGGGCTTTATAAGGAGTACCCGCATCCGATGAGCGTACATAAAAAGATTTATCACAGTTAAAAGTGGTTCAGTGTTATATATGTTTGAATTATTGCCCTCCACTGCTCAACACCGTTGGGAGACACTCGTGAGTTTATGTATCTATATCGATATCCAGGCTACATCATCAGATTGGCTACATGGCCAATACCAAATATTGGTAAACAATTTATATACATATTTATACCAGCCTAAAATAAGTAACAAAATTATACAATTATTGCACTGTACGAGCAATAAATAATTCTATTATTTTAACAAATAATAAAATGGTTTCCGAATTGAATACCAAACCATTTTCAGCTGAAGTGTGACATTTTCAAACACCGTTTTTCAATTAAGCACATTTACACGTTTTTGTACACAATGGGAGTTTCGTTCAATTTTAATTAAAAATAAACAGTCTGTGAGTCAGAATAGAATAGATGGAGAGCGCGAATCGCCGGATTGACCGGATTGCCTAAATATGAAAACGTATTTACGAGTAATATGATAAACGATTTATGTCTGAAAAGGCGAAAGAAGTATGTTTGAACCGTAACACTTGGTGGCGTCTTCTCGTCTCTGCCAACCACAATGGGACACTGGCGTGAGTTTGTCACACGACACAAAGTTGTTGTTTTCTAATGTAATGAAGGATTTGTTAATGCACACGCACACGTGCTTATTTTAATCGATCCCTCCCGATGCCGCCAATTACATATGTGACAGACTCCGCACGGAATCGTAAAAGGGTACTGACAGTATAAATTCAAAAAAGTATAAAAGGAAACCGCTGGATTCTGAGGGCTCAGGGCCGGGAAGGGTGGCGCCGCATAGAGGAGGCCTTTGTCCAGCAGTGGACTGTTAAAGGCTGATGGAATGGACACGTAACAAAAACTCGTCGTTAGTGCCCGACCCGGACACTAAACCCAATACCTCAAGCTCAGCAGTTTACGATCAGTTATCCGACGAGAGAGTAAAACGACAACCAAATAAATAAATTGCAATTACTTTCGATAAGCCGGAGTGCCGTTTAAATCTGAGATAATTATTCACTTTATACGTACACAGAGGAGGTAATGGGTTCAATTAAAATTACTTTACACGATCAGCTTGTCAGCGGAGTGGCAGTGAGGCGGGAGGACATCGATCCAATTAACAACATTATAGGATTACCTACATACTCCCACCTGTATATCCGCGTAAGGGTAGGCAGAGATGCGTATCACTCACTTTTCACTCAGAAAAAAATGTTGGACCTAACTCACCTGTAGCGTAATTATGTTTGAAAATAATATAACTTTCATTAGTTTCTTTGTGAAGGAGGTTTATTTGTTTTTAATAATATTTATGCCTATATTTTTCCTAAATGGTAGACGGAAGGGTGTGTTACACCCATTTTTCACAAGTTTATCCTATATTTCGCCTATTCATTTCATGTAAGAAAACCATAACTAGACTACGATAGTACACTCAATGCTATGCCAATTTACCCTTCAGAACGAGTGAACACACAAACACACGATTGGAGTGGTCCAATTTCCGTTGTGTGTTCTACATAGTCAACCGGCGCCTGTAAATAGCTCCAGGGCGGCCTTTGCTCCTACAATTAGCCAACAATGCACACCCTGTGTTTACATAATAGAACGTGAAATTGAGTACATAGCAATTCGTCGTAACCCATACTGTCTCATTGCTAAGCCGAAGATTGGCAGACTATACGTCTTTGACATTTTCCTAAAGTTATCTGGTCCAAGTGAGTTTACTGCACACTTTTATTTCCAAATTTATATACAAGTATATAAAAGTCTTAAAACATAAAAAAATCCTGCAGTTGTATATCGGCCGAAGTCACATACCGAGGTCAGCCAACAATGTTTCGAACAAACACAGGAAATTGGGACGCTCTGTGTTTGTGTGTCTTCGCGATAAACTCGTACTGAAACGGTGAACGTATTGACACTGAAATTTCGTGTCGTATTGTCATTTATGTTGTTAAGTCGTGTAACAACTTAAGATGAGGTTAATGGCCAACCCAATGACGGAAATTATTAGCTGTACAGGCACACATCAGCCGCAACTCGTAGTCCTTTTTATGTGTAACAGATAGTAAACGAGTACACAGTAATAAAGTGTTAATAAGTATATTACTTGATCGATACTCCATAGTGTGATGACCATTAGTAGTGATACTAAGTCCAGTTACTATTCGCTCGCGTGCGTGGGCTTCCCACCTGGTGAGTGGAGCATATTTGTTTTATAGCAGACTATCCGGCGTAGGAGTAAATGTTACGAAATTCGTATGTGCACGTCTAATAACAGAGGAGTTTCGTAACTGAGCGCATTTCCACAAACTAATTACCCACCGCGGACTTCATATCCGCACAAATAGAAATTTACCCGGCCGTGTTAGGGTTGTACCACACTGGGTGAGTTTTGTAAACCAATCAGTGAAGCGCTTGTACTCGTAGTGGTGGCAAGTTACATACGTAACACATAGCAACTGTTAGGCAACGCCTGCTCTGGTCGGGTGTTGGGCGATTGACCATAACTCACGGACTGTATTCCCCGAAGGCATAGGCAGAAAATGTATATATGTATCATACGTTTAGGTTTCATGTACGAAGTCCTATTAACATATAATGTAATACTGCACTTTTTTGGTATATGTGTTCTTTTTAACCATCCTGTAAACATTCTCAATGATATAAAAAACAATTCCAACGAGCTTTCGGACATCCTAAAACTCCATTATTAAATGTGCATAATGTTTTCGCTTCCACATTCTGTAGGATTCAAATTAGCTGGCTTTTTCCGGACTAAAGACCTATGTGGCAACTTTATCTATGGTACTCGCCGGCAAAAATTACGCTTTGTATTCCTACGTAGCATGGTGACTGCTATTTAAAAATAAGATTCCAATGCAAAGCACGGGTACCTTCTCATAACTGAGAAGACCTGCAGTACTCTTGATAGAGTTGTCAGTGGCAAAATCAAGTGTAATTCTACTAATAGCTATTATAGCCTTCTAGACAAACTCGACATAAAAAAATTACATGAGGGAATTCGGGGGCACA
>DWIW01000020.1:0-14182 GCA_018248535.1 Hovala pardalina | reverse complement strand
GTAAGTATTCTCTACCAGGGTGATGGCGATAAAAATAATATATAACTAATGTAATAATTTAATAAAATGGTAATGTGGTCATCACCACACAACAGGTGTATGACAAATTATGCATACCTGAGAATCAGTCTTGCAATAACATATATATGCTCATTACTCATTGCAGGAAGTCTGCGGTTTGGATAATACCATGTTGTGTATCACTCTTACTTTCTTATTATGAAATTTGTTGAACGTCTTGAGAAACGCATGCGAGACTGATTCATAATGAAATTTGACGCGGAGTGCCGTTTGTTTTCAATTAACTGTGGTTTTGACAAACTGTGGTTTTATTATTTGTACAAAAATGTGCAAAAATTTAAATACATTTTAGACATCACATACATTGATCAGATTCCAATATAAGTTGTTTAACATTTGTGTTACGGATACCGATACAGATATGTAACACGAAAAAAAAATGTGTGTCTCGGTGACACAGAAAAGTTTGATTCGAGTGAAAATCGAACCCACGACTCTATGGATTAGTACCACTGCACCATTGGGTACCTAAAAAAAGATCTTATATGCGGGAGTAATCATGACTTGTAATTAATCAAGCTTGACCTTGCATCAAATTAATCAAAATGCAAGATCCGCGATCTTTACTAGCAATTTCACTTTCCTAGACAAATTTGTGGTATTTCCTGTTAAGGATATTTGAGTCGAAGAACTATCACTTGTTTTAATATAATTCTTGAGAAATCTGGCGTAATTATAAATACGGTTGACGGTAAATTTGTTCAATTTATACATGAAAGAATTTTAGTCAAAACATTAAACACCTAGTTCCTAATAAAAGCTTGTCTAGGACTACTTATCCTTATCAAATATTTAATAACTTCATACTTAGTTATAAACGAGTAGATAATATTTTTTTTCATCACATATATGATCACGATTAAACGTTAACTTAAACCTAATATTTATATACTTTTAGTGGTAGATGGCTGGTCAAATAATTTTTCCTACATTAAATTATATTATATTTGCTATTGTTAATTTGGTGCTCATGCTCCGCATCCATTGAAAACCTTCGCTGCCGGAAGTATTTAGTGTTATCCCCATAAGTCCGTTTTCCAACCACATGTATCTGCAATACCTTATCGTTTCAAAGAAAAAAAAAAGGAAAAGCTTTCTACTAAGCCATGCTTATAGGGATACAAAAACTTACTCTGCCATACATCTGCATCTTAGGGTCAATTCACATTAGACGGGAACCGTATACATGTATACAGTTCGCTCGAGTACCACCACACCATTCAAAAACCTTCCGACTATCGGGTTGGCCACTAACCCCACCAATCCGCATTGGAGCAGCGTGGTGGAGTATGCCTCCTCAGTTATGAGGAAAGACCCGTACTGCCCTTATTCTCGACTCGTCTGAATTGACCCTTAACAGAAGAGTCATGGTAGCCTACAAACGGTTCCACCGACGACATGCATCGCTCGAACAGGTTATCTGCCGGCGAGAGAAAGCGATAATGTTTATCGTTGCTTTTTATTTGTTTACGCGCGTTTCCGGCCTCCTAGGTGAGGTCGTGACGTCGTGAGTGAGCTTTATCTATGGTTCATTATAGTCCATGTAGGGTTGCAACATGCATACGATTTTCTGAAAATCTGTTAGGTTTCCAGGATATTTTTGAGGTAGAGTCTAAAATACTTTCCCTGTTTCCACTAAGTCGTTTGTAACTACTAATTTATTTACAAAAATATAATTCGATTTTCGGCCATCTGACAACCCTAGTAACTTAAAGTTACTGGTCTTAGCGATTTTGTCTTTTATAGTACTGGTTAAATCCACCAGAATAATGTATTTCGGGAACTCTCAGAATTGGCCATATCTGGAATGATTGTATTGAAACCATGTTGAAACCTAAATATGCTGTTGGTACTTTAGCGGGCCTAGTCAAAATATGAATCGCCAGAATCGAATAGATACATGCATACCATAGATATAGATGGAACCGTCAATATGACATTTCTTTTTCTATTTTCTACAACTGACAGAAGAGGATTTTGTCTAGGCAACTTAGTAAACATATCAAGTGTTTTTTTTCTTTCTTCCGCTCTTATTATTATCATTTTTTTTTCACGCGCTGAAACTAACAAACTGTCACATAAAACAATAGTCCTTTTGTGATTGGTAAAAGGTAAAAGGCCACGCGGCGTTCGGCGCGGTCATTGACCTTATCTTTTTATCTGAAGCCGATGATGGTACACTTATGTCATTAAGTTGGCATTTTAATGCGCTGCTGCTAACACAACTAATGATTGCGTCGTACTGCATTGCCTTGGTGGTTAGGAGGTATTTTAGAATACCGGTTGGTTAGCTTTGTCATCTTAAAACATCCATCCATCCCATTTTACTGGTTCACTGCTTGACATAAGCCTCTAGTCCTCTATGCTCTTTGAATCCAGCGTTTTCCCGCTGTCTTCTTCAGAATTTTCACCGTAAAACAACTAGGCACCTATGTGGACGCACTATTTATTATTATTAGACCTTATTTAGACTGTTATATATCATTAAATTACTTTTGGGTTTTCTAACTTCAAAAACCAAAAAACATCTCATTCGGGCCCAAATCCAGTCAGAAAATTTGGTTTGAAGCCTTCAGAGAAATAGAAGCATGATTCTTTTTTGCTTCCTAGCAAACGGAACTGCGTCATTATTAACGTTAAAATTCCTTCTATTGTCTGAGCTATCTACCTATAAAGTTTGCTGCCTTTATTTTTCTTTATCGCAGACACAAAGCAACAGGCATCTAATAACATTACGATCCAATAAGCCGATACGCCTTTCATCAAATCAAATAGCTACTTTCAAAAGCTCCAATTACATAATAGATAGTAACTTCCGCTAGTAAGTATGAAAGGCTGATCAGAACTAGGTAATATAGAGGCGGTTCTTACGTGTTTTGTATCACTGTCATATACCAGACTTACTTAGCTCTATAATAGATTTATTATAATCTGTATCAAAATACGTGTCTATGGTCGGCTTACTGCATCTGCCATGTGTTGAATGCCTATTCTCTAATTCAAGTTTACGTTAGAATTCACTTCAGTTTACTCTATGGTACTTAGAAAAACGTAATCTAACTAGCTCCTTAAGTCCATTTGATCGGGTTATCGAGCATAATATCGAGCGTTACGTATAAGCCATAAAGCAGAATCATAAAGTCAAGGTGAATTTCGCGCGCTCTTCGAATACAGAGCACCTTGAATGCAGAAAGCAGGCGGCGCGTGTAAACTACTCTGTGGCAGGCGCCACATGCGTCGTTGACAACGTGTGCCGTGGTCTCTTTTTATTAGGGCGAGTCACGCGATAAATTTTTATTTAGAAAATTTCTTTTGAAATTAAAGTCTGATTTTAAATGTACTGATAAAAAATCAGTTATATTATCCTTAAACATCCATACAATATTGATATGGGTTCAATATATGTACCTATACGTTATCATCGAGGACGGGAAAAGTAGACAAGTAGAGTTTGATATTGAGAAAAAAAAAGTCTTCCTCCTACTTTCCTTCTTTAAAAAAAAAATTCTTCTATAAGTAACACACTAGAATACGTTACGTTTCCATTAAATCCAATCAAGTATACCACAATTTAAAGAAACATAATGGATTTTCGAATTGTTAAAGAGTTTTATATAACTCGAGATTCTAACACGCTACAGTTTAGGTAATATGACTGCGAGATTTATAACTTTTATTTTGGGCTAGACGATGATGTGCGTGGATGCGTGCAGACGAAACACCTAAAACGCTAAAAAAGTCAAAGGTCATAGTATTCCTAGTAAAAAGCTGGAACTATCATAGCTCATGCTTTGGTATCGAGTTGTAAAAATAACGCACAAAAAAAAGAATATTAGAATAATGTCGAAGAAAGGCTGTTAGATCTTGAATTGTCAGTTTTAAGAATGGACAGTTGCTGTTGGTCTTACTCGCCTTTACAGCGTCACCAAGCGGTTAAATTTTAGCTGTATTTCGCCGAAAGGGCAGGCAGTGATGTCATGTATGGCTCCTACGTAACAGGTGAAGAGACTATTGCCAACTCAATGTGATAATCGTTCATAGTTTAGACCTTTTAGCTCTCAGTGCAATAAAACCTTTAAATTGCCGCGTTGCAGTTTATATCGACGCTATGCCGGTAATGCAAGTTAAAAGTTACGAAGAAGTTGTGTTTAAAATGATTGCCAAGTTAATATTCTTTGTTGAGTTTGCAGTAATAGCCTATTGGTAAGGAAATTAGCCTCGCACTCAAAAGGTCCGAGTTCAAATTCTAAGCACCAATAACTTTTAAACTTTATAAACTTAACTATGCGCCGGTAACGGAAAAAGATCTCATTGAACCTGTATTGTCCATAATGTTCTTGAAGACATATACAGTCTGCTGATCCGTAATTGTCCATAGGTTGATATGGCCTTGATAGGTTGATATTTCTCGATCAGTTATTCTTTTCAAATCGACTGCGGCTGTTGGCCCTATCGGCCTTTAAAGTGTCACTGACCATGCTCAAATGGGAGACCCGTGCAATTGATATATTTACGTTGAATAATCAAAACCTAGGTAACAAAATACCTACTAACAATATAGGAACACCATTAGAATTGCAGTCATCTCTGTTTACAGGAAAAGACGGTAGTTACGATCAGTAGTCAAAGATCAAAGGCAAGCCGTGCGGCGCACCGTTTGTGTTTCCGCGCCCTTTCACTTTCATACGCCGCGGTTCCATTACATTACCTGCACTTATCCTCCATTCGGACCCATCCCACTTTAGTGCAAGGCCCTGAGGGTGATTGTGTAAGTTTTGCGAATGCTTTTGACAGCTCTTAATGAACTTTTTATGTCAACTGTCAGAAATGTCAAGCAGCAAGAGAATGTTTAACAAATGAAATCATACGTTGATAGATGTCAAAATAATCCGAGGCAATTAATTGCTCTACATTCGGCAATTTGACGTCACGACTACACCGCCGCCGCTATACTGAACGTCCGCGAGTGCCTGGATAGTTCCGTGAATGTTTCCGTGATTGCATCCGATATTTGACGGTTTTATGTCGTACCGTGTAGCAGTGGGCACTGACTGATTGCTAACTCCATGAGAGGTGTCCGAGATTGCTAGGATTGTTCCATGATTTATTGCATTGTCCGGTCTGTCTGCTAGTATCCGGTCTTCGTAACCTTTGCAGGTTTTATACCGTGCCGTGTAACACTGGGCACTAATCGCCAGCGGTAGAGGCGTCCGCGCGTGCCCGGATGTTTCCGTGAGTTTTTGCGCCTGCGCAGGCGCCCCAGAAACGAAAGCGTTGCTTACGCACTAACGCTTCCGTTGCTCACGGATATTGGTCCAACAAAAACTACGTTGCATCCTCAAAAAACGGTATCAAGGGACTGTTAGTATTTATCGATTTATTTACGTTATTAGAGACACGACATTATATCGTATATTATATACAATAATACGATATAATGCTAAAATATAATAATTAATAATAACATATAGCCAAAGGCGTATTTGTATTAAATAAGTACATACTCTTGAAGAGCAAATAGGTTTAAGCATTGGAAACACAGAAAATTCACACAGAAGACTGACTAAGTTAGTCAGTCTTAAAGACGCCTTTGAAAGAAATAACGTTTTCAACTCAAAATGGTTTGTTAAAGTGTAAAAACTGGTAATAAATAATCGCTTAAAATGTACATAACCATGGGATTCAAACATCATTATCGCAACATAACATCACTTATAATGAGACCCAATCTGGCCAATTTGAGATAACATCTCGGATATCCTCTTAAATCAAATTACTTACGAGACAGACGGTTACGTAGCCCGTCAATTATTATCGATCACTTTCACATCGGAAAGTTCAAGTGGCCGGGCCCAACTATCAACCTGTTCGAGTATATAAGAAACAACACTTGGGTTATTTAATAGCGATTTGTGAAGCAGCATGCTCTCATGCAACGCACGAGTTTAGAATCGATCACGCGAATGAACTAATCACGCAGCGCAAATAGTATTGGTCCTTTGATCCGCGATGTACGATTGAAAAGCTTTATGTCCAAGAATTGTATTAAATATTTTTAAGTTGGAATTAAAATTTTGGTTTTCAATATCGGGTCTAATGGCGCACGCACGATAGTCGTTCGACAGCCACTCAGAACAAATGTTCATGTGATGAATATTTGAGTTTGTTCTGTATGTTATTTACATAATCTATATAAATGGAATAAGTGCTAATACTATTTATCTTAGAATCAAATCAACGTGATTTTGTCTGATATTTATTTAAATTTACTAGACTTGGTAGTAACAGTAACTTTTTTTTTCAGGTTGGTGGTCCAATTAATGCTGCATACGATGAAAGTTTATTGTAAGTAGCATATTAGTGATTAATTTTCTATTCAGTTAAATGTCATAAGTTTAAAATATAAACTAAAATTTTAGTGCTGCTCTTCAGCCTCGTAAGGTTAATGGTCGCAAGTGCTGCTGAGCTAGATACCCTGGGCTTGATGCCTATGTCAATTTTTATGTAGAGCTCCCTCATCCTATGGGCTGTGGGTAGGCACAAGATAAATATATCGTTTGACAATGAGCAGACACGCGACCAAGAGCGCTTCATATATGGTTACTTATAGTCCATATTCTCATATCGTCATTGATCGAACAAGGTCCGATTACGAATATGGACGACTAACCTGACCACCTCACATTTCTAGGTCAAACCGTTCAAAAGTTACATAAAAAGTAAACAGGACAGTCGAGAACAACTCTATGAGAGTAGCAATTTTCACTTCCCGCCAAAACGGCAGCTTTACATCATTACTTCCGCCCGGATCTCGTCCTCGCTTTAGAGGCGACCGGCTTCGTTAACTGGACTTTTGGTCTCAATGGAGGATTGTACTGAGGTCGACGAGTACGGTTCAATACCAGTTTATTGTTAAGATCATTCTTTATTTGGATAATAGCACTCCATTCTAACTCACAGGACAGTCGCAACAACAGTATTGGGGAATGGCAGGCTCCTCTAGCTCGTCCGCGTTCGGTGACGCTGTAAAGGCCATTAGGTCCAACAGCAACTATTCATTAGAAAATAAGTTTAAAAAAGAAGGGTGTATCGGGTAACTTCAACCCGACACACCCCACAGTTGCGTTAATGAGATGTTGATTACAAGACAGTGCCATATTTACATAGTACCATGTCATCATGAAGTGAACTTATTACAGACCGTCTCTGTAATTTTCCAGGCACTCTAATAGACAGCTGTAAACCCTAATTTTGTCCTCGTTTGACTTTGGGACGGTATACGGCATTGGCTTGATTATATTAGCTCCATTCCCCCAGAGGTCGAATGTTTGGAAGGCGTACCCCGATTTTTATTTGAATTTATTTCTCTATTTTACAATTCTCTTCACAATATTTAGAAAAGTTACCTAATATGTACGTGCGGGGATTTGAGCCGACGTACCTTGAATTGAGAGCCAACATATCCAACCACAAGTTACCACCACAAATATCCTTCAGGGAGTTAGTTCTCTTATTTACGCCCGTACCTACTGGTAACGTAATTGATACTCATTCTTACACTTTTACACTGCTTCCTTGATGGCAATGAGATGTAGAAATAATCGAAAAAGGCTTCAGGCTTTATTGAAATTCAATCATTTATTTATTAAAGTACAAACGATATTAAATTATATTTATGAATAACCACAAATCTGATTTAACAAGCAGTGCAGGTAGGATTTCGTTATACAAAAAATAATTATTTTTCCTGCAGAGATAGTTGAGATAGAGTTTAGATGTAAGTTAACGAACTCTATGTCTAGACGCGTCTACGTCAGAACTAGGTTTTGCGAGAATTTTATTATAAGTTTATTGTGTAGTAGGTTAACTTGTAAGCTTTTTGTTAACCTATGGTCGCTATTAATCTTACTCGCTAGAGCTCTTCCGCTTCAGAACTTCTATATCAGCGTTTTTTTTTTGGTACAACCCACGCGCCACTCTTATTGGAGCTTATAAAATCGTATTGTTTCGTAGGAGTTCAATTCATTTCACTGGTTCGAATTGATAAGTAACGAGCTTAAAACGAGCAATTAAAATGCTTATCTAAAAGAGTAAGAGAGTTTTAGACGAAGAGGTATGGTCAAAAATTAGGTACCGTTGTGCAAATTGACTGGTTTGGTTTTGATTATTGATTTTGAATTTGAATAGAATTTAATATTGATGTCTAAATGGCACCCTATTCCGGAAAAAACATTACATTTGCACTTTTGATACTTACACTTTTTTAAAGTATCGTACATATCTGCCCGCATTATACCAGAAAGGTGGTGTTTTTCTTATTTTGGAAACACTGAAAATGAAACATCAGTTTCTGTTCGAATCAATTTTATTGCATCAATCTAACATTATCTCTAATAAAACATAATGCAGTAAGGTAAGTACCTAATTACTACAAAACGTTACTTCGTAATAAAAAAAACTAGATTAACGTATAAATAAATTACGATTACAATAACGATTAAATGTAACATTAGTACTAACAGTATCAATGGCATGACAGATCTTCCGATTAATACACAAAGTTAAAATTATTATTACGTGTTATTACATTATTGCGTTGGTACAAAATTACGTATACAGTAAATGATTAATAAGATCAAAAACAATTAAAAGTTTACATAATAAACTTGACCCCTTATCATTAACATTGGTACTACATGCTCCAGCACAATTTGCTTCTTACAGCTACCGTAAAACATTTTAATGGCACTTTTGACTATATCACCAAATCATTATGATTCTGTAAGCTGAACATCAGCCAGGCAAGAGATGGAGGATACATTCTTCGTAGAAACGCCAAAAAATGTATAATATCGCGGAGAATTAGGAAAATAATATATCGAGGTTAGGGATTCGCGATGAAATATAAAACACAGAGATATCTAATCATAGAACTCCTCATCAGTATCGGCTTGGCTCCTCCATATATATATAAGGCAGCGGAAAAATAGATATTGTCGAAGCTCGGGTGAATGAGAGTGAAAACAGACAAATCTACTCCTAGAACTCCTCATCGGGCGTCTCAGCGTCGGCCAGTTTAACGAGGCCTATAAAGCTCTTCTCCGGCTGCATGATCGAGTGTCTGTCGCCTCCGGTGTTCCTCACGGCGAGCTTGTCGCCGGCTCGGAGGAAGAGGGCCGCTGCGGAGAAGCAGGAGTTTGGCTTGTCGTAGGGCTCAGGAGTGTGCGCGTACTGCGCGCACTGCAGGAGGGTGTCGCGGCCCTCCGACTCGGGGTTGGTGCGGTGCAGCACCCACGAAATCACGTCGTGGCTGTCCAGGTAGTATATCTGAGGATACAACAACTTTGCTGTTATTCAGAATATAACCATGTGTATTTAATCTCTCTGAGCACCTGTTCGTCCATTTCAGTTAATGAATAAACCCTCAAAAATGTACGGTCCACGAAGTCGTGTGGCGTAGCGTGGGCCAGCGGTTACCTGCACGTAGACGAGGTAGACGCCCGTGTGGTGCACGCGCACGTGGCCGGAGCGCGTGAGCGTGGGGCGCGGGTGCGGCGAGGCCACGGTCCAGGGCGCCGGGTACCACACGTCGTGGGGCGCGCCATGCGCGACGCGAACCAGTCCGTTCCCTGTTCATAAATATAACATTGGTCGTTGTTTTATATTTGAAAACATGAATTTCTTATACGACCCGAACTATTTGCATAGAATATATTATCGGATCGTCAATGTCAGCAGTATTTCATTTCAAAGAGACATTTAATTTGATTTACAAATCTTGTTTGGAGGTGGTGACCTTTCCCGTCAAATAGTAGGTAGTTATCTAGTGAGAGGTTGTGTACACACTGTGGGTACATCACTTCTCATAAATGAACATAACATGGTAAGGCTTTTGTACAGTTTGTTACTACAAGTATTAAGAGCGCCAATTAGTGTGTCTGGTGGACCTTTGAACTAAGTTGGTGACTCCATCCATCAAATTTACCTAACATAATTTAATTCCACGAATAATATGATAAAAAGACGAGCCATTTTTACGCTAAAAACACTCTGCTATTTCCATTTAATCCCGAGCGTGAACTGATTTAATAACTTTTAAGCCTTTTCAGCTTTCAGCATTGTACTTCCCCAATCAGTTCCATTCAACCGATTTCAATAGGAATTGTTTTGTTTGTTGTAAATTGTCTCGGTATTGTAGTCGAGGATTTTTGGGTTTTTATTCGCGTTGGCGTGAAATCTAAACAATATCATGCTAAAAGACAACACTTTGACTTTGATTGAAATAGTTTTAGAAAAATAAAGACAGAAATTTAACGAAATCATTTATAATTCCTATTACGGTGCGTTTTTAAGATGCCTTCACACTGGAGCAATTTACTTGCTCCTCTCTCGGCAAAATTAGCCACGACACTAATAGAGTTGTCTGGAGTAATTAGGGAAGTAATCTGAAACCATTTGAGTAGAATAATGATTGCAAGGGTACAGTATACTCCAATTTCTCCAGATTGCTTCCTGTCGCTTAAGAAATGGCCCATTAGACATTGGAAGCGGGCCATTAGACATATTGGCTTCACAGCCTATATGCCTTAGAACAGATTTACTGTTGTATTAAATTCTTCAACACTAAGATTTGTTGTATATGTCGTCTTCGATACTAAAACCATACATACACGTGTTAATACATATGTAGATATAGAGAGGAAGCCAAACTAAACTTAGACCAACATCCTCATGGACTTGCAATAGCAGTGTATTTTGAACTAATCTAAAACGCAACCAGCAAACTAACGGAGAGATAAACGGAACAGCTAACTTACCATAGCCCCGGGCAAGCCCCGAGCCTTGCTTGTTAGTGAAAACCGGGCGGAAATCACTTAGCAACACATCACAGTAATTGCTACTTGTTTTTGCATTTAATAATTTAATACCGTGCCATTAAAAATGCATGGTTCGTCGCGACCCATGTTGTGTCACTGCTGAACTCGGGTCTCTTCTCAGGATGAGATGGGTTTAGGCCTTAGTCCACCACGCTGGCCAAGTGCGGATTGGCGGACTTCACACAACTAACTCCTTTTTTTTTAAGAACTCTTAGATGTGCAGGTTTCCTCACGATGTTTCCTTCACCGAAATGCAACGTGATAATTACTTTGTAATACGCACATAATTTAGAAAAACCAGTGGTGCATGCCGGGGTTTGAACTCACGACCTTTCGTTTAAAGACCGTGTGTTTAACCATTAGGCTATCACTGCTATGCATGGTTAGTATTGGTTAATTAATAGTGTAATTGAATATATATAATTGCGTTCACGTTGAGTATCCAAGCCAATGCAGATTAATAGATAAATAGATATATGTGTATACAGTAAAACGATAACGCAGAGCCTGGTGCTTGTGATTTTCTCTTTCTCTTTCTCTTCTGGACATAGGCCTCTCCCAAGGCCTGAGCCCACTGTAATATTATTAACAGCAAATTGATTATTAAGGGAATCAATTATACTTTGCCGTCAATGTTTTTGAAACGTACTGCGCTATCCAGGGTTAAACATACATTTCTTTGGTTGAATGCGTCTTTTAAATTCTCATATTTATCCCAGCCACCATGATGTATGGTTGAACCTCATGCATGACAAATGTAATGTTTTGTAAATTTAGAAGTGGATTTATTTATACACGCGTACCTTTGTAGTGCTCGTGTATCTCCGGGCTGAGGTGGGACGTGTTGCCATGGAAATGAGCCGCGATGAAGGGGCGTCGGCCATCCTGCAATGAACGTGTCCTTATTTAATATCGAAAAGATCGAAAGAATCAATCATTCCCATGGTTAAATGTGCGTATGTTTGAGTCAAACCAAACTTTATATGAATCAATTAAGAATTAAATACGGAACAAATCGAAGCGTCATTTCATAATTTACAATGTTTTAATTCCTGATAGTCCGATAAATTTCAACTGAGAAGAATGACATCCAAGATGATAACTGTCCTGAATTAAAGGTATGGTAGGTTTATCTTGTAAAAATTGTGGAAAATTGACCATAACTTATCTTATCATTCCTTTGAACAAAACCTTTATAGTAGAAAAATTACTCAATATTTTCAATTTACTCCCTTTGTCAAACATTGATAAGAGCAATACTTTGAAAACGATAGTTCCCACGATAATTTAAAAGATTGTTCCTACTAAACGTTTTATTATCCGATATTGGAAATACGAAACTCTAGCAGGGGAAGGATCTAATTAAATCTTGTTATAATATTAATCAATACAAAACTGTTTCTTAAGTGCCTATCTACTCGAGTACTATTGTAAAGGTAGATTCCAATACCTCATCGTGTTTTGAGTATAAGACTTATTCTAAATTAAATTCGTACAAAATGACTTTATTTATATATTTTTTCTATTTCATTATTAACTACTGAGGCAAAGATAAATTTTAATTTGTATTATGATGCTGTGATCTGCGTAATTAAATTAGGTACATACTCGTGTTCATAATTTGTAATATATCAAAACGGTTATTAAAATAATGCGTGCGTTAGGTGGCTGAAAAAGGTCTCGCTTGTTTGAATAAATATTACCCTTTATATATATTACGCAGTCACATAGGCTTGATAACTTTGAAGCTTTACGTTCCGCATAATTTGGTAGGCTGCCTTAATTTATTAATAACTTCGTGAAACACACGTAACTTTTAATGGCTTCAGTTCGTGAACAAACTAATTTATCAGGGCAGGACGCTAACAATCTCATCATAAATTATTCAATCATCTGCGTTAGTATAGGAAATGCTTATTTATTTTTGAAAATACATACCAAGTTTGGTAATTGTTTTCAATCCGTTCCCTGATTACTGAATACATAATCGGTGAATAGTATATAATGAAACAAAATACATTAATTTAAGTACTTGTCACTGTTAAAAGTTTCTCTACCGCCGATATAGGCCATTTGCGCGGGTGAAGTCGGGGGACAAAGCTACTTTGTTACTATATCTGGTGATTTACTTACCTCATCATTACTATTTCTTGCTGTTCTGGAAACAGTTGGCATCGCGCCCTTATCGCTGATCGAGTTGGGCGACGAGTACTTCTTCGTTTTGCGTCTGAAAACAAAACGGAGTTAGAGCAGAGGTTCCATCCATCCATCCATACTTCCTCCATTTAAAAAAAGGTAGTCATCACACTACGTCAAGGCGAATAGACCGGAGCTAATGCACATAGTACGCAGAAAGCAATAGAAGTTGGTTTTCATGTCACAGATGAGATAGCGACAAGTGACGGACCGGTTAAGACTTTGGTCTGACTTGAGAGGTTCGGAGATTAAATCCAAACCTTGCCATATAGGATTTCCCTGGATTATTTAATATATACAATATTCTTATATAGTAATAAAAGTAAGACATTTCATCTACCATGTCATTGTACCCGTGACGCCCCCATAAAATAAATAGACATTCCAACAATACTCTTCACTCCAATGGTAATCCGATAGTGATGAGGGAAGGTGTTATCGCTATTTCTATCATATTGGTACGGAGAGGTCGTCTTCCAAGCAGATGTATAATTTCACCATATAATATATTGAAACCCATTTTAACCCGAGGCGAGACTCGTGTGGAGCAATATTGGCGAAGTTATTCAACCTAGTAATTTGGCTATGACGCGTTTGTGTGAGATGATTAGAAATAGTTCTTATGAGTACACAGCACGGTTTACTCAAAGAGGGTATTTGGCCGATTATTAGGTTTTACTCGATATCAATTAGTCCTGATTCTAAACAATTATTACGTATTGATTTTATATTAATGAGGAGGCATCTAAATTATTAAGAAATTTTGTGGTATTTCTGTATATGTTTTATGTATTGTATTTTATATATGTTTAATGGAAAAGGTTTTGCAGGTTTCAAATGAAATGTTCTCTACGTAAAATCTCTGCCCGGGCAACATATTGTGGCTGGGAAACCATACGAAAATCTATATTGGTTTGCTAGTAATTGTATTCAGAATACTTATTTGCCTTCGCGAATGGAACGAAAGAAAAATATTTTCCAAGAATTATTGGGTAACAGGTTGCTTTGTGATTTAGGTACGTGTACGG